>JABASP010003126.1:0-15644 GCA_019776565.1 Sminthurinus signatus | reverse complement strand
GGAAAAAAATCAAATTCTATATGGAAAAAAAGCGGGTCCCAAAAAATCTATATGGAAAAAAAACATTGAACTTTTTTCGAATCTATATGGAAAAAAAACTATTTCATATGGAAAAAAAGATTATTTCTTTTTTAACTTGGGAACATGAAAATACATAATACATATGGAAATACTGAAGGAGTACATAAAAAATAAAAAATAAAAAGGTGGGTGCATAAAATTGGATGGATGTTGGATGTTAAATATTAAATATAGAATAAAACGTAAATGTTTTTGTATTTGTGTATTTTGTATTTGGAGTGGAATGTGGATGATTCATGTGATGTGATGTGCTGTGGAATTTTATTCAAGTAGTTCAAGTTTATAGTCAGCGAACGCACATGTGCATTTTGTATTGTGTAAAGTGTAGATAGATGGAGAACCGTCGTAAATGCACACGACATTTTATATTTTATATATTACATATTACAGAATAAATGTCACAGTTGGTGCTTATTTTATTTTATATCATTTGTGCAGAAATTCTGGAGTATTAACAAGAGTAAATTCTGCATTATCCAGACTCCAGACTACAAAATACAAAATACAACATCAAGTGGAGAGGAGAGAAGAGAGACATTGAACAAATTACTAGTGGATAAAATGGAGAATTAAGTTGTAATATATTATTGTGGAGCATCTAGTACTTGGAACTTATGCCTCATAGATTGTACTCGTACTCGTACATTGAACATTGAACATTGAACATGCATAATGGATATTCTAGGTTGTAAAATGGAGATGTGTATTAAAATATATTAGTTTTCCATTCCTGTTGGATTGTACAGTGTACAGGGTAAAGTGTAAAGTGTAAATCCTCCTGGTCCAAAATTTGTGTACAGTTTCTTGTTTGTACTTTCTTGTTTGGAGTTTTGTTAAGGATGTTCCATTAGATTTGGTTTTGGATTTTGTATTTTGTATTTTGAGGTTGAGGCTGAGGCTGAGAATGAGGCTGGATCAGAAAACTGAAGCTGAAATTCAAATTCAAATTCACATTCAATGTGAAATGTGAACGCACGAGCGTTCAATGGAATTAGAGTTGGAGTTTTGAGTCGGGCTGAGAGAATGAGCGTGAGAGTGAGTGCCCTTGAAAATCTATTGTAGAGATTTGTTCTATTTAATGCCATTTCGCGTCCATATTCAAGCAGAGCGAGAGGAAGAGAAAGAGAAAGGAAATTCTCCTTCTTCTTCTCCTTCTTCTCAAGTGACACTTCGTCTTTGTCAACTTTGAGAATCTCCACCACGCATAAAATGAATCAAAAGCTTCAACCTTCAGCAGTCTCTCTCTCTCTCCATCTTTCTTCATTCTCCTTTGCATCTTCAACGGCGGACTACGGACTACGGACTAGTCATGTTGTATTTTCTTTATTCTATACATACTTTTGTATTCACGCCTGAATCCTGAATCCTGGATCTCGTCTGCACTTTTCACTTTGTACTTTGTATTATTATGTATATTTATGTATAATAAATAAATGGACTCCATTAGATTTTGTACTCCATTTTGTCTCGAGTTTAGACTCTAGACTCTAGAGTCTAGAGTTTAGAAAGTAGAAAATAGAAAGAGGGTTGGATGTGGAGGAGAATCTTCATCGACTGCTCCAATCTTCTTCACTCTCGCCTTGTCCGTCGTCTTGTCTTGTTCAGTGTACAGTGAAATTTTCACACTCTGTCTCTCTCTCTCTCTTCTTTCCATTTTCTATTTTCTATCCTCATTTCCGCAGTCTGTTCAGAGTTTAGAGCAGACTATCCTTTACTTTACAGTGTACAGCACTAGTACAGCGTGTGTGCTGGTTGCTGGTGTATTCAAGATATAATTGTTGCTCCAGGCGAGCGCCAGTATTTTTCAGCTCTATAAAATGAACGGAATCCGAGTCGGAAATTTGCAAAAAGAATTTGGAGTCTGGAGTCTCGAGTCTCGAGTTTAGAGTTTGGAGTTTGGAAAAAATGTACATAGTAAAAAATAATAATGAATGATGCCTTTAAGGTGTAAAAATGAGTGGGAATTTGGAATTCAGAGATGTAAAAAAGGGGATCTTGAAAAATAATCATTTAATTTTGCTGAAATATGTATAATGTATAATGTATACACTTTCGTAGGGAATGAATATTTAAGATTTAAGATTGTTTCTGTCCATTGGCCATTTTAATAAAGGAAAAGGAAGTCAAAGGAATTAGATTTTTTTCCGATCCGTGTAGTCAATAGTCAATAATTTTAATAATTCAAGGACGAGGAATGTGGAGGAAAAGTAAAGGAAAGTGGTGGATCTGGAGCGCAGTTTGTAGTTTGTACTTTGTAGTTTGAAAAGGTAGCAGATGATCCGCACAAGCTGTTCAATGTTCAATAGAAGAGGATGAACTGGGTTTAAAATTCATGGATTTTGTGGAGCGGGAGCTCACCTGCAACCTGCAACCTGCAACCAGCCTCTAACATTTCCCCTTTGTCCTTTGTTCTTTATGCTTTGGTTTTTGGTCTGTGTTGAGACTAGAATTTACAAGTGTAATCATTATTATTATTATTATTATGTAGTACAAGATGAGACATTTGTAGTGGTTGTTTTTGAAGGAATGAACAGTGAACAGGGAACAGTTGCAGTCTTTTGTACATGTATAATGAACACAAGTTTCAGGTTTCAGGAGGAAACTGTAAGCTCTTTCACTCGTATTCGTATTCGTATTCGGAGTCGTAGTATAAAAGATCCACATTTTTCATCTTTGCCATACCTTGACTTTTACTTTTACATGTACTTTTACATATACTTTTACTTTAGCTTTCCTACCTCCATCATTATCCATCATTTGGATTTCAAGTTGGAGTTGGAGTTGGACGTGATTGTTCCTTTCTCGTTGACTTGTCTTTTCTTTTCTTATCTTGGCCTGACTTGACTTGATTTTGCGCACTATTATCCTCTTTTCACGGGGAAAAAATAAAAATGCTCCCATTATTTTTATGAGGAATGAGGAGAGAGGAGCCAGAGCCAGAACCAGAGGAAAACCTTGTCACTTGTCATTGTCATTGTCAATTGTCATCACCATCGTTATTTCTTTCTTGTCTGATAAACGACAACGACAACGATAAGGATAATAGATAGTACTTGACGTCACCTTGTCACAAGTCAGAATCAAAAACTAAAGCTTATAGAAAATAGAAAATAGTATAAAGTATAATATAGATCCTATAGATTCCATATTCCACACCAAATTTACAAGGAAATTCCGGAATGAACAGTGTAATAATTGTAATATTGGAGGAAATGGGGGAACGTATCCAAATTTTGTATTTTGTATCATCTGTGTCTGTACTTGTATTTTGTATTTTGTATTTTCTAGTCCAGGTTCATTAAGAATCATTAGTGTGTCTCGAATTTAGTAGGTCGTATGTAGTAATCAAAGGAAGGGAAGACTCTGGATTCTGGATTCTGGATCAAATTTCAAATTCATAATTGATCTCAAAGTACACATTACACATTACATGTTATATCGTAATATCATTTATGATATATTGTAGATTGTAGATGATACCTAAATTCGCTGGAAATATAAAAGGTAAAAGGTAAAAGGAGCGATTTGTTCCTGGGTTTATAGTTTATATTTTATACATATATTTTGGTAGTTTTAATGTCAAGGCTGTGGGTATTATTTGTATCTGTAGCTTTATATAAGCATAATATGAATAATGAATATGGACTGGACTAGAGTTGTTTCTCCTATTTTTTACCCTGTGTAGAATGCAGACTGTAGATTGTAGATTGTAGACATGGTGTAATTTGTAAGGATGTGAATATGATGGGAAAAGGTTTTAGGATTTTGGATTCCGCTGGTTTCCATTCTTTCTCCTCGGCGCTCCGTTTATTATTACTATTTTATATAATGGTGTACGGCGAACGGTGAAGGTAGATGTAAATATGTAGTATTAATATAATAGAATATAGAATGAGCATAACATGTGTATTTATGGAGTGGGTTGGAAGTTGGAAAAGGACGGGAATTACTCATACTTCATACTTGATACTGATTTAGATTTAAGGCTCTCATAACATTTTTCTTTCTATTTTCTATTTTCTATAAGCTGTACTCGATACTCGATGCTCGATGTAATATGTCATTGTAATGTGTAATATATTATTATGTATTATATGCACACAAATCGATCCGTCCGTATAAATCTCCGTCATCCTCTCTCTCTCTCTCTCTCTCTCTCTCTCGAATTATATTTCCTGTGTTCCTAGGAATTGCCCTCATAAACTTGGTATTTATGATATGTCATCAGGATTTGATACATTGATACATGCATGCGAATTCACAAGATGTACGATACACGATAGATTTGTATTTGTAGGTTATAATTTATAATACACTAAACTCTATCCAAGTTGTTATGTATTATGTATGTATTTGTAATTTGTAATGCTAAAAGAGTATGGACTTTCAATTATTTTATTCCAGATTCCAGATTCCAGAGCATGAGAGACTCGAGACGAAAGTTGTTTGTTCTACAATCTACAATCAACTAATACACTAATTTCCAATTCCTCACATGGCGCATCACGCATCACCCATTTCCCATTTTCATCCATAAAACATCAAACAACTGGCAACTGGCTCTGGATTTTGGATTTTGGAAGCAGGTGAGGGCTCAAAATCCAAACTCCAAACTCCAAAATTCCAATTTAAACCAAGAATCTCATCAAATGTCCAAATGGAAGATGTAAAAGGATTACTTGTCTTTTGATTTTGGATTTTCCATACAATATACAATATATTTCCAAGGGTTCGTTTTATGTTTTATCTTTTACCTTTTGCTTAAAATGAAATTATAACAAGATTTATTTATTTATAATTTATGTCAATATCCCAAAATATTCATCATCTTTTCCGAATTCATTTGCATGTTGAATGTTGAATGTTCAAGTGAGTGAATTTTAAAAAAACACAAATCCTGGTTCAGGATTCAAGCTATGTTATTTATTTAGATAATATTATGCTCAACAATCATTAATCAAGAATCAACAGCGCTTTGTCTTTGTCTCTGTATTTTTTTTGTCCGTCCCTCAACTACGACAAACAACAAATGTTATTTTCTACATATTATACAATTTCACTGAATCTCGAATACCTACCTTTTTAAAAGAGACAGCACACTGTACCCCACTTCAACAAATTTAATTATAATAGTTTACAATTTACAATAATAATAATAATAATAAATAGTAGTAGTTCATAAGTTAAGAGTTGAGACGAGTACGGATGATTGATGATTGATGATAAAAATAATAATAATAATTCATAAGTACTCACCTGTACAATTATGAAAATGAACATAAAATATACCATGAAATTCCGGACTCAGCAAAATATTAAATATTGTATACTTTCTTTCGATTCTGAATGAAATGGTAAATTTATAACCCAATATCCAAAGTACTGGAATCTGTAATCTATTATCTGTTGTATTATATTTGATATTTGATACCTCTGATTTTACAAGTGTCTTTTACAGTTTACAGCTTTTTAGCTATATTATAATATATAATATAATATTATTACAAAAAAGGATGCATAATGTATATTGTGCACTCTACACTCTACATGTACATCACTTCAACTTTAATATATTCAACTTGAGGGCATTTTTAACATGTTGAACTTTCAATTTCAATTTCAAATGGCGAGTTTGTGCCAGTGTTAAAATAATGATGCACCATAATGTGTACTGTTAACGTATAACGTTATGACATAATTACTTATATTAAATTAATACTTGGGACTTGGGACATATGTAAATCCTGAGGAAGTGTATACTTGTTTGTTATTTTTTTGGGTATACTTTTTATCCTTTACTCTTTAAATTATAAATGTGGAGCTGGTCCTCAACAATCAACAACAATTAAAATTATTATAATTATTCCTTTCATTAGCTTTATTTCATGGTATTTTCATGATTTTGTCTTTTGTCGTATTTTATATGAAGTGTATTTAATGGAAATGGAAATATTATGTAATGTGTGTAATGGGAGAAGCACGTATAAAAAGTATACCACTTTCATATTTCATGTACTTATATTATTGTGATTTGCGATGGTTATATAATCGATTACACTGTGTATTATAAATTATAATATTTCCTGCGTGTCCCAGTACGCATTTATTTATTTATGGGCAAAATAATGTTTTGTGTGAGAGCTAACTGTTATTATTATTATTAAGCAAGCAAATGACATGCCTATGAAATAGGAATACAGGAATATGTCAACTACTGCTATTTAGTCAAGCGTACATGTGTCATTTGTGATGTGTGGTTGTCGCATGTTATGAAGTATGTGAATGGACAAAAGGTTGCGTGAAATGGTGTGAATTTATGTTGGCTTTGTTCAATTGTTTATCACTCTACATTCTACATTCTACTGGTCCTCTGTGTTCTCTGAATTTTGTATAATATGTGCAATGTACAATGTACATTATATTATGCAAAAGGTGTTTGAGTATAAAAGTTATAAGCCAGGAAAATGAATATGACATACGCTTTGCATCGGTATTCTTTTGACATTTGTTGTACAATACAAAATACAAATACAAAATAAATAAGCCAAGAAATAATAATACGTCAAAATTGTAAATCAAATACTATAATCTCTATTGCATATTGCATAGTAATTTACAATGACGTTGAACATGCCTAATTTTAAACTGCAATTATTATCAATTCTAAATTGTATCTGTAATTGTGAGTGTAATTCAATAAGCATAAAAATATGTAATATAAAAATAATATCCTCCAAGAAATTACTCATGCTATGAAAAATTTCCTAGTAACTGGCTAAATAATAATAATAATTAATAATCAAAATAAATAAGGTTCTACGTTCTATCCAATTCATAGGGATAGTACACAATAAAAACAGGATAAGGAATCTCATGTTTCTCTTTCTCTCTCAACTCTCAAAGTACAAGTTGTCACTTGACTTTTACTCCTTTTTCTCTCCTTAGGAATTACTCAATTTTCAAGCAAAATAAATCAATGCAGGTTATAGGTAGAGGTTGAGCTCTAAAAACTCTTTTCAATTCAGATATCTTAGATCTCGAATTAGCTTTCCATTCATCCGGATTTTACATTTTACGCGTATGAAATATATTATGTAGGTATATAAAATATGTATAAAATTACAAAAAGGTTAAGAAAAAGTTCCCACTTTAAATTACACTATAAATATAGTTGTTGCTCTGTTTAAGTACCGTCATTGGAGAAACAACTTGGATAACTAATACCACGCAATTTGTAGACGGCAGACGGTATAATAATATTATATGAAATATTCAATATTATGCATCTTGTATCTTGTTCAGTGGCTAATTTTTATGAAAATTTTCATGTATGCTGTATGAATTATGTGATTGTCATCATCATTGACAATTTTGAATATTTAATATTATGATATGAAATGTATGTTAAATGTTAAACAAAGGAAGAAGGAATAATTTTTCATGTATTTTTGTATATTTTTGAGCCTATTTTATCTCTATCAGTTCATATTATGATTAAAACAAATATTTAAATGCTAAAGATAATAATAATATTACAATTAATTTACGATTTACGCTACGAAAGTACTAAAATGTAAAAAAGTAAGTGTGCGGCGTTTAATCATAAAATGCAAGATGAAAATATTATGTATTATGTACATCTCATAACTCATAACTTTTATTATTAATAAATACAAAAATCTCAAAACCTTGACTCTAAAATTGAAAACACCACTAAAAATGTATTGGTATTGATATATTGCTCTATATTTACTCATCGTGTCAGTCATCAGTTATTAATAATAATTATTATTAATCTCACATGTAAAAAAAAGCTATACACTGTATAATAAATAATAAAGTATGAGGTATGAGCAAAATAATCAAAAGATAATGATAAATGAGATAAAAAACAGGAAAAAAATGAATCTCTCATTTTGGTGCATATATAATAATTAATAATTTATAATAGTACTTAACAAAATTAATTTCCTCATTAAATTCATACTTGTTAAGTATATATGTAAAAGAATGTAAAAGATCCAAAAGTAAAATGGGGAAGGGAAAAGAAAAAAAGGCATTATATAAATACAAATTACAAATTCACCTGAAAATCCACAAATGGTTTTACAGAAACACATCACAGTTATTACACACGGGATTTTCTGGACTGTACATTTTAATTGTAGTGTGTATTGTGTGTAACAGCTATTGTAAATGAAATGGATTGTCAAATGTCAAGTGTGAGAATTTCCTCAATTGTACTGTGTACGATTTACATGATGTTTTTCAGGTTTCAAGTAAAAAAAAGAAGATGGATAAAATTATATTTGTGATTTGCAATTTAAGTTAAAAGTTTGATGTGTGTTTGTATAATATATTGTATTGTTATTGTATATTATATTATATTACATTATATTCAAATTTATGGCACAATTTTCAAGGGAAATGATTAAATCTTGTAATAAAAGTTTCATGAAAAAACACGATTCCTTTTTTTCAAGTATTTTGTCACAAGAACTTGAGTGGGGAAGAATATTGACTGTTCACAGAGGTTTTGGCGAGAGATTCAGCCAAAAGCTGGTCGAAGGGTAGACTACTACAGATGTCTCTTTTGGATTCCAAGGGCATCACATGCTCTCTCAATTTACTTTTTTGCATGAATTTTGAATTTTACCGCACTTTTCAAGGGCATCAAAAATTTTCAAAGTCTACTCAAAATAAACCTGATGGCGACCTCTGTAGTAGTCTACCCTGAAACAGTTTTTTTCTGTTGGCTAAAACTCTCGACAACCCAATGTATTGTAATAAATACGAGTGAGTAATCTTCCCTACTCATGATCTTGTATTTTGTCGTTCATTTTTTCATCTCATTTTGTTCTGCTTTCTGCTGGATCCAAAGATTTCTAGATTCCGTATTTCAGATACTCGGGACATCTGTAGCCTATTGGTGAAAGTACTTACTATAGGAACTTTCTCCGCTTTCCCCTGACAAATTTGATGGAGAGGTTTGAGTGGTGTCCGCATTAACACATATATTTATTATTCCATTTTACATCATAATTTTACTATGCTCTGCATGAGGCTGGATCGTATTAGTAAAACCTGGATGAATATTGAAGCGTTTCTGAAGATTCAGGTTAATTAATTAGTCGCCTGTTGACTCTGGACTGTTGGCTCCAAATATTTTATATTTTATGAAGTTGACTTAAAACAACGATTCAAATAAACATGCAAAGCAAGTACAAGTACTTTTATAAAGAAAGAGAAAAGAAGACGGGAAAATCCGTGCGGGGTTCACTGGAGCTGTAACCTGTAAATTGTAAATAGTACATGAATTTTCCATCCGTTTCATATTTAATGCCTCTCAAGTCTCACGATTCAAGAATCAAAAGAAGCTGTCAACTATTCAGTAAAGAGTAAAGAAAAAAAAATAGGTCAAAAATGAAGACTGCTATATTTTTGCATTGTTTCATACCGTGATTATTATCATAAATAATAAAAGAGTAGATTTTTATGCACCGCTGGTTCTACCGTAGAACTTCTACGTTCTACGAAATTGGATTTGTATTTTGTAATAAAGAGCATTAAATTTTCAGTAAAACCGGAAACAAAAACCAGTAACCAGTGTTTTTTATTTTGTACTTGAGTTTTTTATCGGAGCATTTAACAAGTGATATTTTTAAAAAATTGTACAATTGGAATAATTTAATAATCCCTTGTTTTTCATTCTACATTAAAATTATGAATTAAAATGCACTCTGTACTCTGTGTAAGTTGTAAATTGTCATGTAACTTTTATTGCATCCAACATCCGTAAAATTCACAATCACAGTCATAGCTGCAATTCAGACAAACAATGTTGAATTATTGTTTAAGCCTTTTTTTATAATAAACAATAAAAAGAAAAACGAGTCAGGAATTTTAATTCCAGTCTCTTTTTTTTGCATAATTTGAACTCGTTATGAAAAACTAGGTTTTAGCGTGCCTGCGTATTAAATAATCCCGCGTGCTTAATTATTTTTTTATTTATGCCAAAACAGTAGTTTTCCATTTTCCATCTGCTCTTTTCATATACAATTTCTTCTTTCTTCCAATTTCCAATTTTCATTGCATAAATAATAAAAATGATATAAAAATACATAAAAAAATAAAAACAACAGGAGTAAAAGTATTTTGTATTTTACACACATGCTCATGAGTTTTTTGCGTGACTGCATCTCATTATAAATTACAAAGTGGAAAATGGAAACTAGAGCTGTACTCTGTGTACTGTGTACTGTGTCATATCCGTCTTGTGCTCTTCTCTTTTTCTTCACCTTCTTCGCACTACTTTGTGTTTTACAGTAAACTTAGGCTTCTTACTTTTTATACACTGTACTTTGCATATTGCATATTTTATTATGAGGGGCACAAAGTTCATTTCTCTTTTGGATTTTTTAGATCAGAAAATTTAGACCTGTGAGCATGTTGTTTTATTTACGCTACTTTCATCTTTGATACTCCATACTCCATGCAAAATGGCAATAATAATAATTGTGTGAACTGGGATTCTACATTTTGCATAAATCATATTTGTAAATTGTAATTTGCAACGGAGCATTCAAGAATCAGGAGTAGTCGAGATATTTCCAACTGTTTAACATAAAGTAAATTGTAAAAAATGTAATCTGCATTTTCATTTTTCATTTTAAAACTCCAGTTCAAAGTAGAACAACTTCTTTTTGTACATTGTATTATAAAAATCAGAGCAAGTCAAAAGTAAAATTCTCAACTCATTCACCTTCTAAATTCTGAAACAAATCACTAATGAAGAAATTAACATACTAATAATTGATAATACTTTTTAATTTCTCAACTATGAATACATGTGAATATTTTCTCCCTTTGCAAACTTGAATCTAGAGTCTTCCACAGGGAAAATAAAAGGTCAAGGAGAGACGAGAGATTCATAATTCATAATAATTTCTCTCGGTATTTTCTATCTTTTTCTTCTTCCTTCTGGATTCTGGATTCTGGATTCTGGCCGAAGGAAATAAATAGGAAACCTTTGGATTTGGTTTTGGTTGGGAATTTTGAGCATAAGGCATAACAAATAAGAAAGGTCAGGCGGAAAGCCGAAAGCTATTTAGTAATATTACGTTTTCTGTTTTCTATTTTCTATAGCTTTGGTTTGGTTTTTGGTTTGTGTTGGGTATACTTTTTACTTTTTGAGCATGAGGGTTTACCTTTTTATCTTTTATCTAAAAATAATATTAATAATATTTTGGATAAGAAAAGACTCCACATGGAGCTTTTTTAATCCCATCAAAAAATACTCAGTTTAAAAAAACTAGAAACTAGATATTTTTAAGTAAATATACTCACATAAAAAGATATAGACATTTCTGGATTTCTGGACGACAGCAACGATGACAATGACGAGAATGATGACGACTGTACAATGTACAAGTTTATGCACGTGTTCTTAATACAGTAGAAAACAAAAATGTATGGATCATTAAGCTAATTACTGTTACTGAACGCATATGGATTTTCTATCATCATAATATCATAGTAAAATAGAAAATATAGAAAACAGACTATTGTTTTGTTCTGCTCTGGTGTTTTTTTTTGTGGGTGTCAAATAAAACTAGAACTTGAAATGTTAAATACTTAAATATTCACATTGAAATTGTCATGTGCAAATTTGAATTTGACTGTGTTGAGAGTTGAGAATTGAGAAGCACTTGTGTGCATTGTATTTAGTATTTAAGCTGTACGCTACGGATGTTTCGTCAAGTATAAAGGACATTTCCTGCATATTTTGTGACTCTCAAAGGTTATGAATTACGTCGGCTGCAATTAAAAAAGTTGAAATGGTTGTAAACGGCTAAAGTTTAAAGGTGAACACAAATATAAATGCAAATACGAATACGAATACGATGCTTTCAACTTCAACTTTGAATGATAAAACTCCTTCGTCTTCCTGTGTAAATCCTTTAATAATAATAATATTATTATTATTATTACAATCCACATCATTTCACTTGATTTGTCCGCCATATGCAAAAGCAGCCTTCCCAACAACTTGATCTGTTTTATTTTTTATTCTGTCAAAAGTCACATTTTTTTGGGTCAATTTTAAAAAGTGAGTATCAATTATCATTTGTTTTTTTGTTTGTTTTTTTTTGCATATTAAATTTGAACAAGCATTTTACTTTACCTTTTTTGGCTACGAGAATTTATTTAGTATTTAGTGGTACACGTCATCAATAATAAAAAAAAACTGGATTAATGGATTTTTTCCATTAGTTAGTTTTGTGCACAAGCGGAGCGAGTCTGAAATTATAGTGGATCAGTTTATTGTTGGAACAAAGACGGAATATTATTCATTATTCATTCTACATTAAATATTAAATATATTAAAAATGAAGTACCAAGGAGTGACTGATGTTGGGATATTGGCCATTGAATTGTACGTGCCTTATCAATATGTTGATCAAGTTGAGCTGGAGATTTTTGATGGTGTTTCCCAAGGAAAATACACGGCTGGACTGGGTCAGGGCAAAATGGGATTTTGTTCTGATCGAGAGGACATTAATTCTTTGTGCTTGACCGCTGTTAGGAATTTAATGGAAAAACATCAAATATGTAATACAAAAAAAAATATTTAAAAAATAGTAAACAATACTTCAAAAAATTGTTCCAAAATTTCTCTACACCTCCAAAATAATGAATAATAACAACAATTATAGTAATAATTATTATTATTTTTAGCTTATGACCGAATTGGACGTCTTGAAGTTGGGACTGAAACGATTTTGGACAAGTCAAAAAGCGTCAAGTCCGTTTTGATGCAGCTGTTTGAGGAGAGTGGAAACACGGATATTGAAGGAGTGGACACAACTAACGCCTGCTACGGCGGAACTGCCGCCGTTTTCAATTCAATATCTTGGATCGAGTCAAGTGCTTGGGATGGTAATTTTTTTTTAAATAATTCAGAGATTTAATAGTTTTTTTTTAAAAAAAAAAAGTTTATGCTACAAATTAGAAATCTTTTTTCATCTTTTATGAGTAGGTCGACTTGCTTTGGCGGTTGCTGGTGATATTGCAGTTTATGCAAAGGGAGCTGCTAGACCGACTGGCGGCGCGGGTGCGGTCGCCATTTTGATTGGTCCAAATGCTCCTCTGGTTTTTGAACGAGGTATATGAAAAATCCAAATCAGATATCTTTTTCTGGTTCATTTTTTTTAAATTTACTGATCCATTGGAATTTATTTTATAAACAGGGATTAGAGCATCTCATTCGGCTCACGTGTATGACTTTTACAAGCCGGATTTGGAATCGGAATATCCACGAGTGGATGGACAGCTCTCAATCAAGTGTTATTTTAGTGCTGTGGACAAATGTTATCAGGGTCTCGTTGAAAAGGCTAAAAGAAAAAATGAGGGTGATAACATTTCACTCGAGTCATTCAAAGCCTTGATTTTCCATTCCCCGTATTGTAAACTCGTCCAAAAATCCTTTGCTCGTCTTCTTTTGAATGATGTTATTCGGATGGATGAAGCACAAGTTGGAGCCAAATACCCACAGCTTCAACCTCTTCGCAGCAAAAAACTAGAAGAAACATATTTTGATCGGGAGGTTGAAAAACTCCTGTTGACCTCATCACAAGAACAATTCAATGAGAAGACGAAGGCGTCGCTACACGTTGCAAATCAAGTGGGAAATATGTACACTGCATCTGTTTACGGCGGGCTCGTCTCCTATCTCAGCAGGTTTCTTGATCCTTTCTTTGTTCCTCTTTTTTTAAATATTTTTTAATAACAGTATAACAGTAATAATTCCCATTACGTTAATATTTTTGGTTTCTATTTTTCTTTATCTTTCTGCAGCAAAGAATTGAAGGATTTGAAAGGAGATCGTCTTTGTCTCTTTTCCTACGGCTCTGGACTTCAAGCTTCAATTTACACAGTGAAAATCCGAACGGATGTGGATGATCAACTCCAGAAGCTTTTAACTGGAGTTTCCACGGTTCGGCAGAGATTGGACAGTCGACAAAAAGTCAAGCCAGACGATTTTGCAAAAACAATGGCTCTCAGAGAAAAAACTCATCACAAAGGTAAAACATGAAGAATATGAAAAACTATTCAGATTCATTATAATAATAATATATAATATCAGTATATAAATAAATCCCCAATCAACAATAATGATAATAATAAATTAATCCTTTTGCATGTCATATGTATCATTTTAGCGCCGTATGAACCAGTCGGAGAAATTAACCATCTTTTTGAAGGAACTTACTACATTGCAAGTGTAGATGAAATGCATCGTCGACAATACAAAAGAGTTGAAAAATCTTAGACGAAACTCAAAACTAAATACTGAAAAATATATTATTTTTTTTTAGTGAAAAGTAAAAAAGAAGCTTTTAGAATGCTCAGGCAAAAATGAATTAACTGAAATGATCTAAATAAAGAGATATAATAAACGAATATAAAGAAATATAATAAAAAATGTCTATAATCTATAATATACTCCATCGGAATTTTTAACCAACAGGTAAAAAAGGAATTGGAATGGTTCTGAATTAAATACAAGCATAAAATCATTTATCACGCTGTGCATATTCCACACCTTTGGAATTACTTTTTATTTTTTATTATTTATAAATAAAGTAGAGTTGTAAATGTGTCCATACAGATATTATTCATTGCATTATAAATTATACACATATGGATCAAATTTAACTTTTGTACTGTTCACAAAATACAACACCATAACACTGTATTGTATATTTTATATATTATAACAATGAAAACACTTAAATGCATCATTTTAACTCTTAACAGAGTCAACAGTCTCAACAGCACTGCTGTTTCTAGATTAGCAATGTTATCAAGTGTATTTTTAATTAATATGACACTTTATATTTGAAGTAGTGACAAAATGGCAGTAGTGCTTTTACGATTAGTACTTATTACTTATTCTATAATAACTTTTAAATAAGTACTTTATCGTATAAATGAAAATGAGACATATTATGTACTAAAAATACTATAGTACTATTATTCAGTTCAAAAATATACTTATTGGAGCGTTTCTTATAAACTTTACGCATATATTTCATATTATATTATACGTAAAAGATTAATAAATTTCTAGAAAGGAACAAAAAAAATTAAACAAAGTTATATTCTCACAAAAACATGATAGAACAAAAAGAGAATATAACCTGTCAAACAAATACATACAAAACGACATATAAAAAAATGCATTTTTCATAAATTTACATATATACTCAATACTCAATGATGGGGTCCTAGATTTTAGATTATACAGTAGAGTAGTATTACCTCGCTGTCTTTTTTTTCGTTACACTTTATCCTCATCAAATGTTTACAAAAGTACTATATACACAAACATATACATATTATATAGTAGTAATAATTAAGCATTAAAAGTTACAAAAGCTAATCAAGAGACTATAATGTTATACAAACGTCTATGACCAGAAGAAAGTATAAAATATATTTTCAATCAACTATTTTATATTTTACTTTTAATGTGGAGTAGATTTCTTGAAAAAGGATGA
>JABASP010003125.1:0-15645 GCA_019776565.1 Sminthurinus signatus | reverse complement strand
CTCTGGCTAAGAGAAATGGCTATTACTCTGGCTAAGAGAAATGGCTATTACTCTGGCTAAGAGAAATGGCTATTACTCTGGCTAAGAGAAACAGCCTTAATTAAATTAGATGAAGCTTTGCACAATAAAGTAGCCACCCTTTTACAAACATTGAATATCTAAAGTTTGCAAAATCTAACGATTCACTCACAACGGATACGGATTTGTTAAGAAGCCCATTTTATTCCCGTCATTTGACGGGCCTTTTTACTTGTATTTTATATTACTCTTATTTTGTATTAGATAGTAGATACACATTACACATGTACAATATTATACAAAATATACACATAGACTTTTCTCCACTTTTCTCTTTTCTCTACAATCTCTCAGTTTTCTTTCTCCTTTACTTTTTACTATTTGTTCTTTGGTCTTTGGTCTGATCTGATCTGATTTGACCACTGGCACTGTCACTGACATTGCCATCACAATTGGAAATTTCTCCATTTAAAAAACTCATCTAATCACTAGTCACGGCACGTCCCGCCACTCGGCACTGCTACTGCCACTGCATGTGCGTGTGCGCTCAGTTTAAAAGAAACAGCTTTTATACATATGTTTTTCAAGTGAGCCCTGAAAACCTGAACACTGAACACTGAGAATATTTAGATAACGAATCCATTCTAGAAACAAAAACACAATACACAATACAAGTTTGTAGAAATAAAAAGATGGAGAAATGTAAAATCAAAAATGGGCGAGTGTTCAAAAAATGTATCGAGTATCGAGTATCGAGCATCAAGAATCGAGATAACATTTTACATTTTATATTTTACATTTAGTGTAATATCCTTTTCTATCTATTCTCCATTCTCCACAGATTTAAAACCCAGCGTGTCACGTAGGAAGCATTACGCATTACGTGCGACATATTTACCATTTCCCATTTTATATTACATATTATAAACATGTACAAAAATGAGAAAAACGGGAATGGGCGACAAAAATACAAGTAAAAAGTAAAGAAAAAAACCAAACAAACAAGCAAGATATCGATCATCGATCGTTGCCGTTTTGATATGATATGAATTGTTTTTATCTTTACTCCAAGTTTGAAATGAAACAAATCAAGAAACCCTTGAGAAAAATATCAATAAAAGTATTTTCTATTTTGTCCAATCTACAATCTACAGATATGTTCAAATTTGATATAATGTATTGTTTTTCAGTTCTTCCACAATATCGTACATAATATACTACAGACATTTCAAATTTCAAATGGAAAATACAATTTTTGTATTATATTTTGTACATGTGTAACACCAAACACCAATTACCAATTACCAGTCAGCTTAAAACCAGCCTTCAATATTTAACATGGAAGGAAAATAAATTATACAAATATAAATATTTTTGAACTTTTGAACTTGCCTGCAAGTCTAACGGAGTTTCACACAAAGAGCCTGCATATCCCAGCGGACAACTGCAGGTCGGATTCTCGTCCTTTTGAACAATGCACTGTCCACCATGTTGACAACTCAGCAAGTCACACACTCCTTGGTCGTTGCAATTTTCTATAGGTTAACACAGGACAAGGAACAAAGAACAAAGTAGAATGCATTAGATATCATAATAAATAATAAAGTAAATGCTAAAAAATGGGTCAAGTCTCAAGTCAATATCAATAGTCGAATTTTTGGCATGAACATTTTGCAACACGAAAAGTTTTTTTTGTCATTATAATTATCATTATCATTGTAAATTGGAGAAAAGTTGGAGTTGCAAAAGGCTTAAGAAAGTGAACGTGCTAATCGCTATCGTCAATTGAGGTCGTGAGCATATAAAAGTATATTAAAAGTATACTAAGAACAAGTAAAAGTAAAACCCGACTCACCGACATCAAATCCCTGGATGGCATCACCCACTGGCTCTAGGCCAAATCGATAGGTTCTGTCATTAATGATGAGATTTCTTATGCAACCTCGGAAACCGCCTGTTTTCCGCAGAATCGGCAAAGCTGATGTCATGTCCCAGGACTCTTCCTCAGACGGAGATTGAGAAGCATTTCTTTTGGGTGAGGATGGACCTGGAACTGGAACTGCGACTGAAACTGAAACTGGAGCGGGTGTTGACGGATCCATTGCTGATGGTGATTCTGTTTCTAAATCCGACTCAGACTCAATTTCTCTTTTCACTCCAGATTCACTTCCCGTTGACTTTGATTCACTCTGACCTTTACCATCATCACTTGAATTACTCAGATTATTCAGACTGTTACTGTTTGAATTTGAATTCGAGTATCCGTTAGAAAGGTCTGGTTGACTTGTCCCAAATGTAATATTTCCAGCTCCACCGATGAAGACCGGTTGACGGAAAGTTATACGAGAAAATAAGCCCTGTAAATTAAAAATTAAAATTTAAATAAAAAATGATATTTGCAATTTTCAACCTTTAGGTGCTTTTTAGAATCTTTTTCTTTTAACTTTTGACTACATGAATTGAAAATAATATTGTAAATCCTATTTTTCTGGACAGTATAATAAAAGTGACAAGTGACAAGTGAAACTGACCTTTGACCTCCCTTGTGTGAAAGGTCCGTCGTTGAGTTGCATCCAACCATCCCATCTCCTCCGGACAATGTTTGCTCGATTCCACTGTTGCACATTCACGGGTTGTGAAGAGCGGACCATCCCCGAACCAGAACCACAGTCAAATCTAAAAGAGCAAAAGTTTCACATTCATATTCATAGTTTAAGCTTTTGGAAGTAAAAGGAAAGTTTTTTTTCTATGCATGTAAAATGTCAAGTTGAACAAAAGATGCATCATGCGTCATGTGTCACTTGAACTTTGTCATTTTATGTTTTATGTAACAAAGACGAATGAGGAGAAGGACTCCTCCTGACAGAACCAGAGTGAGAGACAAAGTTTTCAAAGTAAAAATTATCGGTCAAAATCCAAGTCCAAATACCAAATACATTAGACACCAGAAAGCAGAATAATATGGAATGTTGAATGTTGAGCTGAAACTTACCGGAACTCGAGATATCCATCATGTACGTAGAGCGCCAGGAAGTCTCCAGAGAGGTCCTCTCTTTCTCCAGTCACCAGGAGGATCCCGTTGGGGGACTCTGGACGAAACTCGAGGGAGATTTGATCCGACATGTAGGCATCGTGCAGGACGGGGAAGCCAACGTAACTCTGCCCACGGAACAACCCTGATGTATAGCTCTCTCCATCCGATCCATCTTCTGTCAAATCAAACACACAACATATCAAGAAAAAACCAAAGACACTTTGAAAATACAAAGTACGAAACACGAAATACGAAAGACACATAAAATACATGACATTTCTTCATCCATAATCTATAATCTACAACGTATACGTAGACAAGAGTATAGACATATGTGTAATGTATATTTGATAGAAAATTCCCACACACTCCAACAAAACAAAATAATGGAGCACTCTCAAGTCCATATTCTAATTTTGACTGGCTATACATAAAATATACACTGGACAAACTGTCCGTCACAATAAAAGAAACAACTCTCTCCATTCATTCCATTCCCCCAACATTGAGAATAAAGAAGAAATTATTTGGAGTGGCCTACTTGAGACTTGTCCTGCTCAACCCCTTTTCTCTTGCCTCTTCCCTCAGTGAAAATCCTCCTTATTTTTCAAACCGTAAAATACTAAAATTGTTTTTACCCATATCTTTTTTTAGAAAGTCCCCCAACAATTTACCATTTAAATCAGATTTTAGAGCTCACAATTTTTTGTAGTTTCTATTTAAATTTTTACTCAAGTTTTCAACTTTTATTTCCCTTCATCTTTTTTCTGGCGGGAAATGGAAACGACACAAGTTTTGTCTCGGTTTTGAATTTTGAAATCAAGAGAGAAAGATCAAGTGAAATTTGTCGAGCTTTATAGGTTGGACTTTCTTGTGGTCCAGCACCACTTAATTTCAATTTCAATTTTGATTTTAATTCCAGTGAGCTTTTGGATGTGAAGAGCTTGAGCTCAAAGCTCAAAGCTCGGGTCATTCGTGATTCGGATTTTGGACCTTCTCGACCAACTTGTTCACTATGTAAAAAAGAAATAGGAAGATTTTCTCTTTTGTAGACTTGATGCTGTACTCGGTATTTGGTGGAAAATGTAAAACCACATTACAAAACGTGCAATCTCTACATAAGAAATAAGAACATATGGCGGACTATTTAATATCCACACTACCGTCTTTTATCTTTTATGGCTCTGGACGCTGGACTCTGGAGATGAAGACATGAGATGAAGCTCTGTATCTCTTTCTTTTACACCGTACATTGTACAAAGCTTTTACTGGATATTGTGCTCCAAAATCCTTTATCTTATTTTTATCTACACTTGAAATCTAACTTTCACTCCTTTCTCTATTCTTTGGCCGGTTTCGCCTTTCCCTCATCTTCATTCTAGAATCTAGAATCTAGATTCTAGGTACTTTTTACTCCTCTACTTTGTAATCCCTAGTATCTTTATTATCTAACACATTTGCACAAAACATGCTGTATTCTCTATTCTCTATAATATCTATCTACAATACAAGTCTTTGACATCCTCTCTCATCTTTCTCATCTTCTTTACTCTCGACTTTTTTTTGGGATTAGGATATCAGGAATATACAAAGCATGGAACATGTAGAATGTAAAATGTAGAACAAAGAACGTAGATTGTCCAAGAAGAAAAAGTGGAGAAGATAGAAGCATGGTGCATCGAATAGAGAGGTACAAATTTATCTTTTTTCTTCTCTTTTTATCCTTTTGAGTTTTGAGGAAACAAAGCACATTTAATGTCTTAATGATGAGCTTCTAGTTTCTTGTACTATCTCAATCTGCATGTCTGTAATGTATACTGTAGTAGATATTCATATACTTTTCCTGTAATTTTACTTTGTAGTGTAAGTAGATTTAAATGCTTACATTTCTAATCTCTATTTTTTCCATTCATACGATACACTTTTGTACACATTCTGAACACTTTTGGTAAATACTTTTCAACTCATTTTCTCGGTATAAAAGGAAACAAGGACATGAAACCTGGATGACTAATAATTAAATACAATACACATGTACTTAATTGTACATTGTACATGTGTGTCGATTCTCGGATAACTAAACCAAACCAAACCAAAGACCAAATCATGAAAGATGAAAGTGATGAGCCTGGCTCCATTTCTTGTCTTTGTTCTTATTACACGTGTTTCTTTACTCTTTATTCCTCACCTAGATACTTTTTGGTGCATGCTCTATGCTCTGCGGACGAAAAATAAAAATTAATCTACTGATGATACAAAGTACAAAAACACAATAAAACGAGAATCTGCTCAAAGCGTATCTCAAGAAGACAGTGGACAGGCTCATTCCAATCTTTTGTTGTTTCTTTTATACCTTTTTACGCACAAAAATATTAAAACCTTTTGTCTTTTGTTCTGTTCTAGTGCGCATCTAGCGCGTAAAACTAAGAAAAGTAAATAAACAAAAAGAAAAGAAAGGAATTACAATTTTAACTTTATCTATTCTGATTTTGATTCTATTACATTTTTCTTGTACACAAAGTATTAAAATAAAATCAAAATCAGATTGTCTGAACGACTGCCGATTTGGTTGAGAATTGAGGATATGCAAAAAAAACAACAACATTTTCAATTGCCTTTTACTTCAAACTTCAAAAGAATGCAATATTTTACAACTACAGTTTGAAAATCCTTGTTCAAAATAAAAATAAACAATATTCTACACGTAATTCCTTAGACAAAGTCCTGCACCCTGTACACTGTACAGTTACAAGCTCTACACTCTACACAAAAAGAAAGAATAAGTAAACCAAAAGCAAACGCAAAAACAAACTTTGGAAATTGAGATGATGAAAGTAAAAGAAAAAAAGTACAAAAAAAAAGTCAAATTCATGGATAGAATTACAATTACAAAAAAAAATTGAGGAAAAGTATTACATGATTTTGTACAACAACAAGACAAGACAAAACAAAGAAGAAAAAGACAAAGAAAAAAGTCCACATGCTGTACGTAGAATGTAAAATGTAGAATTTAGAATGCATAGAGTATAGAGGATAGAAATAAGGAGCCAACAACAAGTTGAAAGTTGGACCAACTTCTAGATTCTGGATTCTGGATTCTAGACAAAACTATTTTCCCCTTTGAGGTTGTGTGTAAATAATTGCAGTGTAGTACATTCTCCATATGCTGTATCCTGTGCATTGTACACTGTACACTGTATACATTTTGCATCCGCCTTGTTCCTTTCTATTGTCTTCCCTTCTCCTTTCTTCCACTGTCAAAGTTTCCTCCTTCCTTGTCCCTCTTTTCAACTTTCTCCACTAAATCCTCTCTCCCGTTTGCTTTCATGCTTTCACTCCAACTCCAACTCCAACTCGAATTCGAATTCGAATTCCACTGTTTTTCACCCGGTTCAGCTGAATTAGAAAGATAGATACATATTGTGTGTTCCTCTTCTTTTTCTTTCTTTCTTTTCCTGGTTTTGCTTTTTCTTGTAATTCTTTTGTCTTTCTTTCTTTCTTTTTTTATTTCTAGTCTACAACTTTATTTTACAGCAAATTAAGTTGCCGCTTCTCTCTCTCTCTCTCTCTTTATCTCTTTGTCTCTCTCTTTGTCTCTGTACTTGTCTTGTATCTTGTACTAACTAATTTTACACACGGTGATCAGTGGAAGTGGAGAATCAGAAGCACAAGGCACAAGGTAATTTCATGTCCTTCCAAATCAAATGCCACTCTGTATTATGTATTCTCTATTCGGCGTGTCTTAATAATTGATGAAGATCACTCCCTTTGTAGTTTGTAATTTTTAATTTGTATTGCAATTTGCAATCAAGGGACATAAAAGTGCAAATATATGTAACAATAATAAATAACTAAATCATTCGAGTTTTCAACCTTTTGAGTCATATCCTTCCACCTTTTAATATCTGTAAAACCTTGTTCTTCTTCTTTAGACTAAATAGATGGATAAATATAATCCTGTTTAGTGTTTAATAAGGAGGAGAATATAAATTCATTTGTCTCACTATGCCGCATTTACTGTATATTGTACAAACTACAAAAATAACCACTATCCAGAATCCAGAACACGTGACATATTGGAGTTTGGAGTTTAGAAAACCACAGGACGCGCGTTTTCATTCTAAGAATTGTACAAGGATTTTGGGGATTCAATTAGCAAGTCCTCAAGGAAATGTGTGTGCGAGGGTGTATGTGTTTTGTGTATCCATGTCAAGGTATAGTGTACATTGTACATGTATTTCCCATTCCCATTCCAACACCAACACCAGTTGTACGTAGTAAAAGCAGTGCTGGAGTTGGAGTTGTGTACATGTTTCACATTTCACCACATTCGCATTTCCTCATGCCTCCTCTTTCTCTCTCTGCTTTCTAGTTTTCTAGTTTTCTACTTTTCTCGTTTGCCCTCCATAAATTTCCCCATCTCCCATCTTCAATTCACCACCACCACCAACCACCACCAACCAACCAACCAACCAGGCACACATTTCTCCATTTTCCACACTTTACGCTCCAAACTCCAAACTCCCAAACTACACCAATAATTCTCTCCCCACACTTTAACTCACTAACCATACGGCTTGGTCTCCACTTGTACTTGTACTTTTTCTACTCTCTTTTTCTACTAGCATCATTATCCGTTATACGTGGTACTTGGTGTATCGCAGGAGAGTTTTGTTCAACCAGGATATCTTTCCTCTTGTTCTTTACTATCAGCTTTGAGCTTGGGCCTTTGTGTATTTTATATTTTATATTCTATATTTTTAGACACCAGATTCAAGATTCCAGAAACCATTAGACAGCGTATGTTTTTTATGCATAAATCTGCATCTTGAATCTTGAGTCTTTTCAAGAGGAAATCCGCAGGAGGGAACACAATACAAAAGACAATAGACAAAAGATAAGTGACTCTCGTTGAACTTGTGTACATCTAATATAATACAATACAATATACAATCCACACGTGTGTATCTCTCGATAAGATGTGTTTGCTTTCTTGCTCGCTGCCATTTGTCAGTTGCCAGTTTCCATCTCTTCTGCCTAAAACAGTACAGAGATGAGATAAAACTCGTAGACTCGTAGACTTGTTGCCTTTCCTCGTTTCTGCACGTTCAATATTCAATTTACAATTTATGATTATGAGTCTGATATTGGAGAACTGCTGTCCTTTGTAAGTACAGAATAGATTGGATGGTGTGAATGTAGAGTGTGAATGAACAAGATTATAAAAGTCCTTGTCCCTTGTTCCTCGTAGCACAAGGCTAATGAATGTAGACAATGTAACGTAATGTGATGTTAATGTTAAGATAAAACAGAAAATGTAAAAACAGTATATTTTTGTGGTGTATAAAACCGGGAAAACTGGAGATCTGGAACCAGAACTGAAACTAAAGCTAGACGTAGGAATGGGGAGAGGAAAAAGAAAACAAGATGCCACTACATTTTCCTTCTATGCACAGAATACAGAAATAGTACTCTGTTCAACAGAATGGGAGGTGAAGGCTTTCCTACTCTACGGTATTTCTCTAGTCTCTAGTCTCTAGTCTCTGTAATGACCCACAACACGCCCATTAAACTCACCATCAACACCAAACTCAAATCCAATATCCAATCCAATGGAAATGGAAATGAGAAGGAATGAACGGGAATTGACCCTCATCTCAAATATACATTACACGTTACACGAATATCACAACTCTATACCAAAATGATAATATTATCCACAATCCACAGCATCCGGGATCCAGAGAACAAGTCCAATCTTCATTTTATGGACTATGGACATTGTAACATGTTATATCACAACAACAATAATAACAACAAAAACGCGTGAAGATTCACATACACATGTCAATAGAGCTCTTGATTGATTTTTTTATACGCGATACTCCTCATAAATCTTTTTAATAGTAAAAAAATACCTTTGAGTTTTGAGTACTGATTACTGATTAATAATACTAAAATATACAAGTAATATAGTAAGACAAAATAGAAAATGAAAGAGGAGGACGTACCGATTTCACAAAATTGACCATGCCAACCCAAAGGACAAAGACAACGATGTTGACTGGAGCTGGAAGTGGAACTAGTACTTGTACTCGAACTAGAACTAGTACTGGACACTAGTACTCGACTGGTCATTGTGGAGAATCCAGAATCATCATTTTCTACACTTATTTTCCCACTTGCTCCATTTCCATTAAAGTTTCCGTTTCCGTGTCCGTCGAGTGTGCAAATCCCGCCGTTTTTACAATCCAAGGTACACTTGACCTTTTCCTCTTGTTCTGCTTGATAGGTGGATGACTCTTCTTCCTCTTCTGCTTCTTCTGGTTTGTATTTGTACTTGTCCTCTTGTGCTGGTTCCCCTGTGAGTTGTGAAGGGGGAGGAGGCGGAGGAGGAGCGACGTCGGATTCCTCTGAACCAGAATCTGAATCAGAGTCTGAGTCTGAATCGGAGTCGGAATCGGTGTCAGATTCTATTTCAGGCTCCTTGTAATTATTGCTATTCAAAAGGGGTGTGGCTGAAGAAGAAGGGGAGGGGGAGGAGGAGGAGGCTGAGAACATTGTTGAAGAAGGTGGAGATGTTGGAGTTTCTGATGTACTCGTTACTCCTGCTGTTTCTGTTTCTGTTTCTTTTACGGCTACTTCACGTCGAAGAGATTTAGGACGGCCCATGATTTTCAACGTGTTTTTATCCCTCTCCTTTTCATCGCCATTTCCGTTCTGATTTAAATTTGATTCCAAATCAACGTCAATGTCAATGTCAAAGTTGTCCGTGATTGTGATTCGGTTCCTTTCCGCGGAGGAGTCTTCATCCTGTATGCCCAGTTTGAGTCGGAGTTTCTCCAGGGATTCGTTTATTTTGTCATCCTCTTTCTTATCAGCATCTTCATTGTCGTCGTCATCGTCGTCATCATCATCATCGCCAGCCTCACTGCTGTTACTTTCACTCTCATCACTCTCGCTATCACTGTCACTGTCTCCATCATCCTCGTTTTCATTGAGGTCCAGGGTCGTGGTCAACTTGCCCATTGTTGATGAGGGGGCGGTAGATGGCGCTGGTGGTGGTGGTGGTGCAACTTCTGGTTCCGCCTGGTGATTTTTGACCCTATTGCTCTTGACACTATACTTGACGTTTGTGTTGGAGTTTTTTGCCGGTTGGTTATTGAGAGATTTTTGGGAGGTGGGATTTTTCATATTTAGATTGATATTGACTTCCTCAGAACTGGAATCTTCCCGCTCAACTTGATTCTCACTGCTGCTGTCCTCATCCTCGTCAGCCTCAGCCTCTGCATTTTGATATCTTTCTGGATCTCGATCATGATTTTGACTTGGATTTTGGTTCGTTTTCTCTAGACTATCCAACAAATTGATATTTTCCCGGAACTTGTCATCCGCATACTTATTATCCCTTCCAAAGAGGACCGGAAGTTCACTGGAGTCGAAGGAGAACTTGGAGTCGATGGAGAAGGAGTCGTGGATTTTCTGAGGTATTTTCGACTCTGATTTGGATTTCCAGTTTTGTTTATTTCTTAGATTGGGATGATTCGGATGATTCGGATGTCGACTCAATTTTAAGAGCATGTCCAATTTGGACTTGGACTTGGAAGATTTTGCATAGTCTCGGTCAGTTGATGGAAGGGCGATGGGGACGACGTTGGATGGATCCAAATCCTCATGACTGTCATAATTGGAGTACCCCTTCAAATTTTCAATGTTTTGACCTGCCTTAACTTGTAAATCCCGCTCTTGCTCGTGGTGTTGTTGTTGTTGTTGCTGCTGTTGCTGCTGAGCTAGAGACTCCCCGATCGAGTTTCGTCTCAACCATTCCTCCTCACTGTCTTCTGTGAAGGTCGTGTTTGTCACTTCTACAAAAAAAATAGATAGAGAAAAAACCCATACAAAAATTAGTTCAAAATCTTCAACATTATTATTTTTTTATATTATTAACTTTCTTTTCATTTTCAATTTTGAAACAAAAATCAAAATAATTATAGTTGAATGAATTTCCTGCTTTTTGATTCGGATTTGGAAACAAATGAAATGTCATATTTGCATTTTGTATTTGAGACCGAACGACCGAATGAATGAATGAAAGAGAAAAAGCACAGTATTTAATATATAATTAATTCATTGAGTTGACAATTGACAATGGATAATTTTAAAATGACATGACGTTTCAAGTTTGACGTTTGGTTTAAAATCAATGTTGATTTGATTCCAACGCCCTGTCAACATTCAACACTTCACACTCAACACAAAAACAAACAAATGACTTTGAGCTTTCAGTTTTGAGTTTTGAGCTTTGCTCTGTGACTAACCTTTTTGTCACAAAAAGATAGATACGAAAACGAAAAGCATTCCAAATTCCAATCTCCGAATTGTAAACGTAAAATTTGAACTTAATTAACGTCCAAATTCAAATCCCACTTCGAATCAAAGTGGAAAAACTACAAATGTATCCACATATTCAAAGTCCACATGAAAATCATACATCTTTTTTGTATTGTTTAGATAAATTGTCCATACAAATTAATTGAGGACACTATTTATCTACTGTGCTATTTACAAAAGGCACAAGCTAACTTTTCCGTGTTTTATGTTCATGGAATTTCATTTCCAATTCCAATCCCAATCCAATGACAAAATTGCATACGTCATGCGTTGTTGAATGTGCCGCATCCAAATTAGAAATGAGTGAGAGCGGCAGCAAACCACAGTCCAAAATCCAAAGTCCCAAAGTCAACTTTACTTAGAATTCGTAGAATTTTCATTCACATTGGAATTTGGATTTGGATTCGGATTCAGAGATTCGAATGCAAATTTTATCCATTCATCAAAATTCAAAAGTCAAGAGGAATATCAAAAGGCTCAAGCTACTGGCAATGACTACGGTGAATGTGGAAACAAAAGGGGAGAAAACACCGACTTTCTCTGCTGTCAACTTTCACCACTGTTGTTTTTGTGTTTGTACATCATTTGTAAATGTTTCTGTGTCTCTGGATTTCGGATGTAGACATTGCAGATTGAATTACAAAGAAGAGTCTACAGTCGTGCCTCGAGTGCACACTACATAATAAAATGACACTTCACTTGATGTTTCTCTTTGTGGATGCCTATTTTATTGTCTCTACTTTGAAACAAAGCCCACAAAATCAAAACCCAAATCCTAAATTCCAAACCTCATAAATACCTCTCGCTAATCCTACACGATAAATCATAAGTCAAAAATGGAAATGGGAAAAACATTAGAAATTACAAAGAAGAAACATTTTTACTGCTTTACATTGATTATTAATTCTTCCAGAAGTTTTGCAGATTCTGAACTCTAGATTCTAAATTCACAGTTGGAAACTCACGCTGCTAAAAAAATTGAAAAGTCTCTGACCATTTTAATGAATAGGGAAAGTACAGATTGAAATGTGTAGAAGGTAGAAAGTACAAAGAAACATTTTGGATCTGATTTTATTAGTTGGAAATTTATTGGAACAAAACAACAAACTACAAACAACCCAAAACCCAAACCAAAGCCCTAATTCCAAAGTACAAAGCAGAGGATTTTTTGTGTGGGTGTTGGTTGACTTTTGGTGTGTTTTTGGTGACACATTATTCATAATAGAATTAAATAACTAATGATAATTCCGAGTCCTCATATAAACAACTAACAAGTCTAGATTCTTCATTCTACATTCTAAATTCTAGATACAGCGGTTTAAATAAAATGTAAATAAATGGAACACTTTCCCTTTGGTTTCAGCTTTATCTTTCATGTGAAATGTGAATGAGTTCCACTGCACTGAATCCGAATCCGAATCCGCATTGCCACAATTAATTCCATCTCCATCTCCCACTCCTTCTCCTTTCCGCTCTCATCTTTCATTCCACATTTCCCATTTCACCACTCACAACTCACCCACTTTTGAGTTTCCGTTTGTGTAATTCACTCCTTTTATTCCTCGCTTTCCTCCATCTTTTATCTGTGTTTAAATTGTACTCAAGTGCATACATGTGTACTTACAGAAGCATAATACATAATACAGCGTGTGGGCTGTGGGCATTGAACAGACTTCAAAGTTCAAACCTTCACAATTTACAATTTACAAGAGTTACGAGTTACGAGTGCTGTAACTTGTAACTTGTAACTATTTTACAATGTTAAATGCAAAAGTTTTTTCTCCGATTCGTTATTTCTCTATTCCTTATTCTTTATTCATCAAAGTTGCTAGTTGCTACATTTTACAGCAGCTTTGATGAATACGCCTACAACATTTTGACTTTCCCATGTGAAATTAATAGTCCAAGCTCAAGACTCAAGACTCAAAAGTACTGTGTGCATTTTTCATCTTTTACCTAATTATTTTTAGTTTTTTTTACAAAAGAAAGTTCAAGAGAAATGAACCTGGTGTAAAAAAATATAGACTGTATACTTGGGGCAGGGGTTAAGATAAAATGGAGAAGGGCAGAGATGGAGGAATTTATGCGAAATCCAGATCCAGATTTATGTGCCCAAACACCAAACACCACACAAAATACACATGTATGTCTAAATCTACGTTCTACAGGAGTAAATTAAAGCTTGATGAATCCTTGAAACTTTGTACACATTTTTTTTGTAACAGTTGTTACACCTTTACGGATTCGCTCCGTGCTCCGTGCTCTGTGTGACATGTACAATGTACAATGCACAATGTACAGTGTACAGTGTAAAACAGGGATAATTCATTTAGTTAATTTTTCCTCTACTCTTTTCCTTTCCTAGTTTTCCATCCACAATATACAAAATACACAATACACAATGCACCACATATGAGCCTCATGCGTCACGAAAACTTTTGTAGTTTGTAATTTGTATTTTGTATTTTGTCCAATTTAATTAATTTCCTCTACATTTTGTATTTTGTACAGCAAACAACCAGACCAAACCAAACCAAACCAAAGGAAAGTTATATAAACATTTGACACATGAACAATGAACAATATCAACATGAAGAAACACAACATAAAACAGAATGTAACGCAAAACAAGTAAATCCGGGTTCTGGTTCTTGTTCTTATAATGAGACACGGTATGAGATTGATTGACAGAGCAAGAAATTACATGGAAAATACATACAAGTTCTTAAGGGTTGCTACACATGTGGAAAATTGGCATTAGCTTGATGGGTGATAATTTCGTCCAATATGTAAAAATTGACAGGTTTTAGATTATATAAAAAAGGAAAAGTATTTGTCGAGTCTAGAATCTAGAATAATTACAGTAGAGTCTCATATAACATCACATGGGAAATCTCATAATATAACCAATATTCAATATCCAATATCGGGTTTCAACTTGGGAAATAGAATAATAATTAATAATAAATTCTTGGTATGGATAATTATCATGAAGGCTCTTATACTTTATTCTTTATATCACACTCTCGTTACATATTGTAATATCATGTACAGATAAAAGTTGGGAAAGAAGAGATAAGAGAGACAGGCAAAGAAATAGAAAATTCAATACAATTCAAGACAAGGAGAGAAATGAGAGAGGCCGAAAGAATTGTATTGAATATTGAACAGAGAACAGAGGTAAACAAGACAAAACTCATTAAATGAATTTCTAACCATTTCCATTTCCATTACAAACTCAAACCTCAATGCTCAAAACAGTTTTCTGGTCTCTACAATCTACAGTCCAAAGATATATTCTATTTTCCAATGTACATTTAATATCTATATCTACTATCTACGTTCTAGTTAGCGTCATACACACAATACAAAAGACTCAGGACTATAGTATAAGTATACAGTACAGTGTACAGTGAGTATTAGCAACAGGAGGGAGATAAAATATAACACACAAGAGAAGTTTTGGTCTAATTGGAATCCAAAATCCAAATGAAGAAATAGAGAGAAAGAATTATTCTGCATTTCTATCTTTTCCCTCTCTTTCCTTTTCTCCCATATCTCTCCTCTCTTCTCTCTCCACTTTCCACTTTCCGCATGAGGAAACCAATTTAGTCTAGTTGAATTCACTCAACTTAATAACACTAGCCCCAAAAGCTACACACTACACACTAAATACTAAATACACACTCTATCTTCAATGTATTCTCTAATCTGTATTTTATACTCTATATTATGCTGCTTTAGTCATGCTCATACTCAGTATTCAAAAAGGTCTATCGTCTAATTTCGATTTTCAATGAAATATTATTGTTTTCATCCCGTACAAAATTTTATTCAAAATCTTGTCCGAATTTCAATTGTAAGTTGTCAATTGATATTCATTTTTACCATATTTTACATCTTTTACACTGACACTGCCAACTTGAAACTTGAAACAAGGCCAATTGACAATTTGTCAATAATATCTTTTCTTTTTCCTCCTTTTTTGTAATCACCTTTGGAAAATCATTGCAAACAACCCACAACAGACAAAACAGGAGACGACACAAGACACAATGCACTAAAAAATACAGAGAGACAACAGAAAACAGAGTCGTTTGTACTTTGTACACAATACAAAATACAAAAGACAGGAGACAAGCAAAAATTTGTCCTGTTTCTCTTTTGTCCTCGGCTTGTTTTGCATGCTGCGTGTAGCGTGT
>JABASP010003124.1:0-15657 GCA_019776565.1 Sminthurinus signatus | reverse complement strand
CAATAAGCAATAAAAATGTTGTTCATAGTTCATATTTGTTCATATTTGGGTCAGTTTGAAATTTGATCAGTTTCAAGTTTCAATTCAGTTTCAAAATGCAATACAAGTTATTACACGACTGTGTTTTGTGTTGGTTTTCTTTTTCTTCCTTGTTTAGTCACACGACATAATTCATGATCCATGTGATCCAGATCCACTTTTTTTGTTGAAAAGAAAAACTGGATCTGGATTGGGTTCTTTTTTACATAGTTGTCAACGTGCCAAAGTTGTGAGTTGTAAGTTGCGAGTTGAAAAGTCAGACATTGTAAACTTGTAATATTTGGTGTATGGTTTATGAAAGTATATCTGTGACTTTTGTTTGTAGGTGTTAGTATTATTTTGTGTACACTTTTTAGTGTTTCTTCTAAAGCAAAGGTGTAGCATAAAACTAACTTTGGACTTTATACCTTATACTTTATACATGTATACAATATACATATGTTTGAGACATAGTTAGATTATTTGTTTGCGTGCGTGTAAATTGCAACTAAAAACCTCATTTTGGTGTTTCGAACATTGTGACAGAGAGAGAAGGAGAAAGAAGAAGAGGGCAAACAAACCAAAGTTGAAGGAGGCAATTTACATGGATGTATTCGTATATTGTAAAGGGTATGTGTAATATTATGTGCATAAATATGCACACTTCCTGAATTCAAGAATTTCCCGGAGTAGACTTCAATGTTCAATGTCTCCTAACTAAAAGGCTAAAAAGTCTCCACTCGACAGCCATAACATATTACATAGCTACCGTTAACGGTAACACAACTGAACACTAAACACTAAACATGGGACATTCTGCGTTTTCCAGATTTTTACTGTTATGTCATATGCCGTCTGCCATATAGCAATTAAAATTGTTGCGAAAAAACCTTTTTTTTTGTTTCTCCGTAATAAATGGTCAAAAGTAAAAACAAAAGTTCATACAAAGTTCAAATCGAAATCGGATGACGGATCTCTTTGGTGACTACAGTCTAGAGACTAGAGACTGGTCGTTTTTGTTAGTTGTTAGTTGTTGGTCGAAGAACTCTTAAATGACAAAAATAATGGTTTATTTCCTCTTATTTTTGCACTATGTGCTTTCCTTGATTCTTGATTTCATTTTATTTTCTGCATCAAGTATCAAGATTCAAGTTTCAAGAACAAATGATGCATACACAGGCAAAGAAGAGGAAGCCAAAACAACTCACGTCCTTCACCAAAAGCATAACAATTGGACATTGGACGTTGGACATAAATAAATGGCTATGGAAAATGGAAAATGCAAAAGTTCCAGCCACTTCCGTGATGAAAATGAAAATGAACATGATGAAATGCCCAATGTCTAAATTTTGGATTCTAGATTGTGAGCCTACAACACACGTAAAAGAGTCCGACTACCAATTTGATTATACTATGTTGTATTGTCTAACGGTAAAGAAGTACATCTAACATCTAACGTCTACGTAGCGTAGAAGACGTCATCGAGGACTTTAAAGATGACTGATAAGAACGAGGGTCAAGCTTCCAGCGTCAAGCCTCAACCTGCCCATAGATTTCATCACAAGGAAGGAGGAAAAAGGAAAACATATAGCAGTCAGTAGCCAGTGAGTCATTCATCCGTCTACGATAAAATGATGATGATTACAGCACAATGAACAGGAGTACATGAGTAAGAATATTCAAACTTACTGTTGTATTTTGTACTTATTACATACTTTAATGCTCGATAGATTTCTAAAGGGAAAGCGCATTTTATAATATTTTTGTAGTATGTACAATGTACAATGTACATTGTACATTTGATAGTGTATTGTACTGTATTTTTTTCTCGGGTTGAAATCTCCAATTCTGTAGAAGGTTGCTAATGCTTAATGCTCAAATCATAGTTCTCAGATTATAAGGGAAGATTACAAGGAAATGAAATCCAATCTTTCTTCTGCTTCCCCATAGTCCAGGTTCTAGGTTCTATTCTTGTACGTGTGTCAGTTATCAGTGTACTTGCGGATGCAGATTAGGAAAATGAACATGAGCCTCAACCTTTGTACTTTAATATTGTAAGCCAAAAATACAAAATACATAACAATAACAATTTACAATGTACCACGAGTATTGAGTTTTGAGTAGTGTACAATGTCTTCAACCTACAACTAACACTAAAGCTACAGGAATTAAAAATTATAATATCTTGATAGTTCCTGAGAAGGTACTAAAACTAAAACACACATTGCAATGAAAGCTCATAACTCATAACTTTGCTCAGTCTTAAGAGCTCAGAGTATTTCTTGTATTGTAGATTGTAGTATAAAGTCTTTCGTACAAGAAATTGTTCTCTAATCTTATATCTTTTATAGTATAAAGTATGAAAGTATGAAATATGAAGGTATTTGATCTTGCGTTGTCAGTTATTTGCTTCTAGTAGAGTTGAAAGAAATTTCCTCATGTTCTTGTCAGCTCAAATACACGTACATATCTATCTTTTTACTATATTTCCATGTTGTTCCAAGGAAAGGTTTTAGTGGACATAAGACGATACACATTAAACATTGTAGAGCTGTATTGTATAGAGTGTGTAGAGTTTAGATTGTAGTGTACAGGATATGTGAAATGTGATATCATAAACAGAAATAGAAACAAACATAATGGATAATGGATAATGGGAAATTAAAGTTGAAATTCGTTCATTCGTTCCGGATGCTGACCCTTGGAAATCTAAATCTAACTTAACCACCATAAATAATGACACAAGACACAAGTAAATGTTACACTTTACACTACATTCCTCTTCACCCTTTTCTGTAACAAGTCAATCCTCATGATATTATATTATATTGTATCTATATGAATGCGTGTGCAGTGTGCAGTGTGCAACGTTACAATGCGCAATGTACAATATATGTTTCTGAGGGTACTTAAAGACTCCTCCAACCTTGATCTCTCATTACATAACGCTACCTTTCTTGTACATGGGTTTTTATCTCCTCTTTTTCTATCTACTGCTGTTGTCTGTACTGTTGGTGGTTTTTGCAACAAGCTTATGCATTATATTACATTATGTTATATTATATATGTACTTGTAGCAGGCAGTTTGAAACTGTACTTGTCAACGGAATCAACTTTAGATTTTAGATTTGGTACACTTCTTATGTGCACATGGTAAGTAGTAAATAGTAAATGGTAAATGCAAAATTCACTCCAATTAGCCCAAATAAAATGTAGTGCATTAATTGCACGACTACAATATTACTTCAGCAGATCTGCCTCGTGCTTTTACAATTTACGAATTACGAATTAAGAATGACGAAACTGGCTGTAAAATGTAAAGAAATGTGGATACAATTACAAATTACTTTTATTACGTACTATAAAAATGACTTACCGAAATAGTTTAAAAAGAAGATGATAAGAAGGATCCAACTTTTATCCAAGTTGGCTAATTTTGACAGCTTCATTTTTATTGGGATTTGTAGGTGCTCTTCTTTCTTTTTTTCCTTATGCTTGTATAAAATTATTTCAACTTTCAACTCAACTGAAAGAGGATTAAAAATTAAAATGGATGAACCATCACTGTTTTAATTTTTATTTGTTATTGTTTTTGCAGTTTTTGTTTTCAAAAATAAAATGACGAAAGTCCAATGTTACAAGTCACCAGTTTTAATTTTTGAACTATAATAGTTTTTTATTTTCTGTATGTATGACGAATATGTGAAATAAATAAACGTAGTTGCTTTATAGTTGCTCCTAATGGAAAACGGAGTGAGCGTACCGAAATTTCCGCATTGCCTCAAGAATAATAGGTCAATTGCTATTGCTCGACTAGATTAAATTAAACACATAAAAACTGAACCAATTTCAAGCAAGAAACAAACAGCGCTGGTCGTGTTGAACAAAATGTAATTTCAGATTTCAGAGTACTTGAGAATATATTGTAAATTGTAGTTGTAATTGTAATTTTAAAATAGTCAACTTTGCTTTGCTGTGCTGTTCCTCGTGGTTCGTGGTCACTGAAAGAAAAAAAAACTGTAAAGATGAAATGTCACAAAACGTCCACGTCGTTGATGATAACAAAGACAAAGACAAAGACAACGACGGCAATGGTCAACGTTTCAACTCAAAGCACAAGAAACTTTTTTTCAACGTTCACTGTTTTTTTTCTCACTGCCAAAACTGCACACTGCGTCTTGTCTCGTGTCGTATGTTGTACTGACGATGGACAGTGGATTTGAATGTGGTATGGTGTTTAGTGTCAGAATTCAGGATTTGTTGGAAAATGTGACTTTTCTAGTATTTTTCTGTTTTCTTATGACTAGCAAAAACTTGGGGCTGTGACTAGGTCAGCTGTGTATTTATTATGATTTAGAATTAAAGTTAGAAGTAGAATGAGGAAAAAGAGTACGAGTTGCTGAGTTTTGAATATGAGTTTGTCGTGGCCACAGGAGTGAGAGCACGCGATTTTGTCATCACAGAGTAAAGTCGTCGACTGGAAAATCTACCTTCAGACGAGCCTCATTTATGCACACCAAACAACCAAACAACCAAACACCAAACAGTTTGCACTGCTCTGCTCTGCTCTCTTCTCTTCTTCGTCTGAGCTTCGGCCTGAGTTCTGAGTGTGTGTTTCATCTATGTGCAAAAAAACGTACGTCCTGTTCCTCTGTACTGTTTATGCTATAGCTGTGTGTTATATAGCTGTTTATGTACCGCATGTATACAAAATACGAAATGCAAAGGTATTGTTCAGTGTACCCTCTAAAGTAAACTCTAGATTCTAGACTCTGCGCTTCCCCATCCCCAATGCTCTTTTACTTTTAATAGCTCACGTCTGCTCTGCTCTTTGAATCACAAGGAACATCCAACTGCAATTCTATTCTCTATTCTGTGCTCTGTATATCTTTATTTATGTGTTCAATCAATACAAATGACAAATGCATGTACAAAATGTAGAGAGAATAAAATAATAAAAAAAAAGATTAGTTGGACAGATACTAAACATCTTTTTCCTATATGCATAAAAAGGTACAAAATACATAAAAACTACAACCAAACTACATGTAAAAACATGTGTAACGTGTAAGGCCATGAAGAAATCTTGTGTGTTCATTCATTGCCACAGCCACAATAAAAATTCCCTCATTCTAAATGCATATCTACATACTACATACAAAATACAAACAAAGCACACACGCCCACACAGATACACACAAATGTACACAATCATTCTCCAATCACTAATGCTCTTCACTCTTCACTCTTCAAACCAACCAATTCTCCGTTATCGGATTGTTCATTGTTGTTCTTGCTCTTGATGAAGGCGTTCCAGTGGACGTTGTACATTGTACATTGTACGTTGTACAGGAAATGAGAGTTGTACCCTTGTTTCATCATTTCCTCTTTATTTTTCTTCTCCTTATTACTACTTGCTACTTGCACTTATTATGATTCATGATTAGAAAAGACGGACTTGTGACTCGTGACTTGAAACTTGACACTTGAGACTTGAGACTCAAGTGAGAAAAACAGAGAGAAAGTAATTTTTTATGCATTATACTTAATACTTGATTACCTTTATCAACTCGTTGTATTTTTACATAGGTAAAGTATGACGATGGATTTTTCAGTTGAAGCATGAGCGTGATTGTAAATTGTGAAAACAACATAGAAAGTGTAGGTTTCAGTATGCAGTATGTAGTACGGAGGATGGAGGTTTGTGAATGCAGAATAATGAATAATATGTATGGGAACCTTAAAGTGTGCCAATATAATGATAATAATGGTGATGGTAATGATATGGTGAGAGAGAGTGAATGGATTGATGACTTTTTCCGGCGTTTCCACTCAAAAAATTGACTGTATTCTGTAGTCTGTATCCATTCACGGTGGAAGTCCAAGTTCCAAGTCATAATAAGGGAATAATACATGAAACGCTCAAGTTGGTCGATACTACTACTCTTTTTTTTATTTTCCATTCTATTCCAGTCTTTTCATGCACTTACCTCCAAGTCCTTGTGTCTTAAGTACTTCTCCACTCTCCACTCTCCACATCATTATACATTATGCTGACAAGTCAGGGAAAGTGTGTTTTCCACGTGCATTTATAATGGCTGAAAATCCAATTTAAGTTGAGATATATGTACAACATAGAATATACATAGTCATTCAAATTCGTGAATCGAAAATACTGGAGCTGGGAGCTGGACACCCTCATTTTTTCATTGTCACTTCGTAGAATAGAAAATGGAGAAATTGGAGAAACCTCTATGAGTTTTATGTATTTTATACTTTATAAGCTATACTTATACAAAAGTACTTGATGTGCAGTTTGCAGTATGCAGTGAAAGAGGGGAATGAGTTTGCATTGTTGACATAGCCGATAGTCCATAACCGAGAGACTATAGAGAAAGAAGAAAGGAAAGCCAAATGAGAGACAAGTAGGGATTTGACATGAAAATGAACCAAACTCTAGATTCTACATTCTATTCTATTCTACATTCTACATGTCTAGTGTCTAGTGTGTAGTGTGTAGACAACTATAGCTTTAAGAAAGAATGGATACAGACTTTAATTTGTATATAGATAACTTCAAATAAAATGACCATATTTTATGCATATAATTCTTGTTTATAGTTTATACGTTGTACATTGAACACAACGTACAATGTTTTTTTTATTCTTTATGAATGTGATATTATATAGTAAAATAAGAGTATGCATTCAATGGATGAAAATAAATGTGTGAATTTCCCCACATGCGACCTTCTATTTACCGTTTCTTCTTCTTTCTCCGTCTTACTCCGAAATCCAAAATGTAGTACACGCAGCACTGATTTTTACCTCCTTGTTTCATCAGTCTTCTACTACCATCATCATCATCATCAGCAGTATACACAAATGATGGGAAACGTTGTATCTACTTTTGTATTATTAAAAACAGCGGCTTCTTTTCTCTCTCTTCCTTATCATCAAGTATCAAGTAGTATCTTGTGTGATGTGTGTTGTGTGATACTTCCTACTTTTACTTTCTTTGTATCTTCCCGTACAGCATCTGTCTCTTTCAACTTTCAACACCCTTTACTTTTCTTGTGGAATCTGGAATAATCTGGAACGTTAAATTAATTTTGTCTACATTGTTAATATCATAAGTGGGTGAAAGAACCCCTGCTGACCTACTATTTTTACCTAGAATCTAGAATCGAGAATGTAAATTCTAGTTTTATCATATCTATATTATGCAGATTGTGGTTTTTGGATGGATGTTTCTCTCACTTCCCACTCAACTTCATCCCGTGATAAATTAAATGGCCTATTTTCCCAGGTTGTCTAGAATCTAGAATCTAGAATCAAGTATCAAAAAGTCGGTGCATTTTATTTCCTCTGTTCAAAATTAATTTAGACCTTTTCTATATGAAGCCTCAAGTGTTTACTGGAATTCTGTAGGAAGTAGAAAGTAGAAAGTCAATTTACATTTTCTTTGAGGCGTTTTGAGAACTTTTTCCCAGTGGTTCAAAATCCAAAAGAAGGAAATACTAGAGTAATGAAAATTTACATATATGTAAAGCTCAAATCTCGTCAACCACAAATCACAAAGCAAAAAAGATAGGTAACAACTTCCTTAATTTTCTGTACCTGGAATTTGTACTACACTTTGAATCAATTTCAACTTTTTCCTACGAGTCATTCACATTTCACATCACCTCATATTGTTTACGTACAGGTTGAAAGTTTCTATTTGATATGCCAGTAAAATGTGTCAGAATATTATTTAACGTACAATTCGAAATGTACAGACTACAGACAAAAGTAAAAAAAACTACGTGTGTGGCATTTTTGAGCACAAATATTTTTACAATTACAACTTAAAATACAGAGGTCTCAACTTTCCGTTTCAACAGTAAAAAAAGCCAAGAGAAGTCAGTATCACAAATATTAAGTACCGAAATGAAAGCTGACAGCCGAACGTTTGCCGTTATTTGACAATATTTGAAATGTATCAAATGACAATAAAAAATAGATATTTTAGATGAGTAGAACAATTGCATTTGTGTACAAAATGACTGAAGAAGAGAGTGCACTGAGGAAAACAGTGCATTGTAAAATGTATGCAAATGCAAAGTAGTTTCCGGTCTGAAAGCAAATGATGCATGTCCGTTTACGAGGTAATTAACACTTGACAAGTAACAAGTATCAGGTATTCCACACTGTATACTGTATAATGTATAATGATTAGAAATGCTGGTGAAAAAACTGTACGCTGTACGCTGTGTACGAATAATCTGTGTACATAATATTTATCACTGTTTAAGTAATACACAGCATACAGAATAAATGTACATAGGGAAATTCTGAATAGAGACAACTGAAAGTTTTCATCCATTAATGATAAATATGAAAGAAACTGAAAGTTTATTGACTACATTTGAATTTTGAATGTATTACAGAATTACAGCACTTGCATAGCAAAAATGTAGCATGACCTGTACAATTTAAAATCTACACATATTTTTTTGATTGTTTTACATTTTAGATTTCTATAGTCTATAGTATTGATAATTAGTACAAGCAGTTATTATGTCAATGTGTAGAGTAAATATACGTAAATACAATATACAACATATTGGGCGTTTAGAATTTTTACTCTCGAGGATTTTTATTAGATAACAAACATTAAGTGTAACATTTATACATTTTAATCTGGGTGTATAAAGTAACTATTATATTTTTCAATTTTCCTGTATCTTGGTTTTCTTTTCTTTTTTTAGCATATATTCAACATCTAAATTCTAAATTGAATTTCAGATTTGGTTTGGATTCCTCATTTCGCAAAGTTGACAAATTATGACAAGGAAAATGAGGAACGAGATTTATCACTTGTTGTCAATTTTCTAGTTAGCACATATTCTAGCTGTATAAATACTATTTCAAGCTGTTCTATTTTCTATTTATGAGAAAATTGATTTTGTTCCAATTCTGATTTTAATCAAAGTTGTTAGTACATGGTACATGCAGTACATATGTCGTTGACCTTTTTTCTTTGATCTTTGCTTCCGTATGGTAAAAGTAGAATGCGGAAGAATAATAGATACTAACAAGGAAAAATAATCCCTTGCGGTTGGTTTTCGTTTTTGGAGCAGGTACATTATTATTTATCATACATTTTATTCTTGATTCTCCGTGTAAATTAGTTTTGGTATTTTGTATTTCCTGATAGGTAATAAATTACTGCTTATTAATTCTTATAGATTATTATTTATCTATTTTATTTATCTAATATCTACCATAAATAAGGTACTTGTGGAATCAATTTTAGTCCTTTTTCATACAAATTATTTCTATGATCTACAAATGCTTCCATCAGCTTTGACTTTTTGATTTTCGATACTTTCCTTTTCTGAATTTTTCATGATGTACCTGGTGCTTTTCAATTTTCAATTTCCTCAAAGTTCAAAGCTCAAAAATCTGGAGAAGCTCAAAACCTATACAAAGAAAGTTGACAGCCAAACAAAAAAGACTTTGATGGGTACATCGGAAACGGAATAATTTCCAGAATTTTTCGACTCGTGTAGAACTGGGACTCTTGTAGTTGTTGAGGGGATATTGAGGTTAACTCTTCTGCTTGAACCCCCTGGACCACCTGGCATTTTCCTGGGTGTAGGAGTTGTTTTTGGAGGAAACAATCCCAAATTTTGATTTAATATTGACAAACTATCTCCGTTTGGAGTACCCTCCTCATTAATACGGTTATTGTTACTATTACTATTACTAGGTCCGGTGGGAACATTGTTCAGAATTCTTGGTGATGGAGACTTATTCTTATTATTAATATTATTATTAATCATACTTGTATTCGTATTGCTATTGCTATTTTTATTGCTATTCATATTCTTAGTCATCTCCATACTGTCATTAATATCATTGTTAATGTTATAACTATTATAGGTGTTGGTGTGGCTTTGTGTATTGCTATTCGTCTTATGGTTAGGATTACTGTGGTTACTATTACTAATAATGGAGGGGTGCAGAGAGTTAGTGGATGTTGTGGGGATGCCGGAGGCATTGATAAAAATTTGAATAATGGTGGAATTCGTAGTCTGGTTGTAACTGTGTTGTTGTGAGGTTGTGGGTCGGGGTGTTGTATTTTCAGGAGCTAATTTTTTGAAATTATTTATTAATGCTCGATCTTTTTCTTTCTCTTTCTCGGCATCTTTTGCCTGAGGATCCAGGAAGTTGAGGGATCTTCCTGCATTCACTCGATTATTTCGAGCATCCATCGTTGTGTCATTGGCTCTGATGTTGTTATTGTTGGTATTGCCGTTGCTTGCACTTGCAACATTTCCAAAACTTGACCCACTTGATGAAGAGGATGCTGAAGATGGGGAGGATGAATTTAAAGGTGGATCAACAATGTATTTAGTATTATCAATTGAAGGGGATCCAACCAAATCAATCCGCTTTTCAGCTATTGGATTACTACTGTCATAATTAGCATTACCAGTTTTACTGGTATCCTTGTTATTATCCGTGACAATTCTACTATTATTATTCATGTTCACATTGGTGATTTTTGTCAAATCGTCAAGCCAGTTTGGATATGGTGTACGATTATTAATATTATTATTATTATTGGTATTGCCATTCATATTATTATTATTATTGTTGTTATTATTTTGCTGATTTTTGGGATTATAATACCCAGGAATGGATCTGCCACTCTGTTGATTTGGTGTGGAGATGATTGGGATGATTTGATGAGAGGGCATTTGACTATCACTACCATGTTCTATATTCATATCAGTGGGGATTTTTCCCAACTCTCCCAAATTTGTGATATTAGCTCGAATATTTCCATGCAAAACACTGGTTTGTCCTCTTCTGGCATTTTCAGCCTGTTCCTGAGAAATGGGAACTAAAAGTGGCTTTGGAGTGAAGGATGGTTCCATGTCATTCACTGTTGTGTAGCTGGGATTCTGAGATTCACTGGCATTTCCATTTCCACTGTCCCCTGTTACAAAGTCCATACGTGCTTCTTTTAGTGGACTCAATTCATCCGTCATCATTGGAGCTGGCTCGTCCTCCTCTGTACATTTTTGCTGATGGAATCTGAAAATAAGAATTTTATAACTTTAAATCTTCTGCATTTTTACTTAAAGACATGAAAGCTCTAAAAGTACTGGGAGTATCAACAAAAGTAATGAATAATGAATTTACCCTTCTTTTTCACATGAATGTGTTACAAATGCCAAAATGGACTTGTCCAATGTCCTCAGTGCATATGATGCAATATCTTTATCTCCACGTCCTTCGTTACAAACGTGATTGGCATTTGCCATCATGACACAGTCCTTGAATTCAGTCAAGGCACTTTAAAAGGACAAAAAAACCGTGTGGAATATTTAGTACTTCAGATTACAGACATAACATTTCTTTCACATTTTAAATGTCAAGATTGAAGAATGAAAAATCAAGAATGAAATGTCATAGTCATAGTCATAGCCGTGGTCATGGACAAAATTGGAAAAATTCATAAAAGATTCTTGCCAGCAAATTTTCTTCATGTTGCTCATTGTAGCACTGACAATTTGGTCAATGAGGATTTTATACTGTGAACCACAATAGTTTTCTCCCAAAGAAATCTTTTTGATACAACTCGCATGTAATAGATATTCTGTAGAGGAAAAGAGAAAGCAAAATCATTTGACATATACATTAAATAGAGCTTTGAATAGTGAATATACACACTGCACCATAAAAACATATTATTGCATATTCATACTTCATACGATAGCATTTGAAAGCTGTACGCTGTAGGTGCAAAGAACTTTACGTTTCTCCCACCCTTTTCACTCTCTAACATTCTCATTAATATATAATAAGGAACATTTCTTTTTTTTCTCGCACACACCAGTATCAAAATATACACAAAATACACCGTACACGGTTGACAATACACAAAAGCATAGGCACATGCAATGGATGGGAAATTGAATTAGACAAATTGGAGTTTTGGAAATTGTGAGTGAATGAAATTACTCCCAGGAGAGCCACATAAAATTTTTATGGTTTTTTACAAACGCCGATGACCGATTGCCTTCATGTTTTTTTTCATTGCTGTTTGCTGTGCCATGTACATTGTACAAGGTACGAAATTCTTATGTAATGCTCAATAAACATGCATATTTGTGTATTGCGTACTGTCAAATGTATACTGTATAAAGTATAAATACATGTAGAATTAATCCTTCGCAAGTATTATTCAAATCAAATCACCTTTAGCTAAATCTCCATTGCTGCATATTGCAGTCATTGATGTCATTGGTTTCTATAAAAAAATACAGGTTTAAATTTCAGATCAAAACTCGAGCAATTACATCGTAAGAGAAAAAGTAATAATAATAATAATAGAAAATGATTAGTAATATTATTATTAGTGTAAGATGTTTTGTAACATATTAAAGAAACTGTAAAAGTATGTTTAAAATATGCATTTACTCGAAAATAGTGGTGAAATTCCGCATTCTCCTTCCGAGTTAGACAACGTTCAGTGTAATTGTATGTACAGTCGGTCATTTCATCCCACATTCTGTAAAAAGTAAAAATACATATGTAAATAAGTACAAGGAAAATAATAATGGATGTTAACAGTTTAAAACCCCGTCGTATGTAGTTCATACTTCATACGTAAAAGGTTCCACTTTACCGTTTATTGACATTTTAGAAACTAGAAACGGGATACTGCGGTTACGTTTTCAGTTTTATAATATCTGTAGGCAAAGTACATGTTAAGTATTAAGCTATTGAACTGAAAATGTAGGAAAGAGGAAATGCACCTGCAGACAGACTGAAGTGTGTTGTTATCATCCGGAAAAGTCATATGAGGATCACTCAACATACTCTCAGCTTGTCTCACACAGTCTTGTAAATTTTCTCCTTCACACGTCTTTAGCAACGTTGATAATGCGTAACCTACAACAAAAATACATAACACATAACATGTCATTCAAATGGGAAAAGAAAAAACATTGAGTGACTCATCTTTCAAATACCTTCCATAACATATAACATATTATGATACACAAATAAATAAATAATCCAAATTCGTTGAAAAAGCAGTATAAAACAAAAGGTACAAAAAGTAGGATTTTTAATAAACAACTGTCATCATTTCAAAGTCCCGACCTTGTAAAATCAATGGCTAAGTAAAAGCCAAAATCCAAAATAGTGGCAACGAGTAGACTTAAATATTTCCTGTTTATGCATAAATTGTGGAGCTTTGAAGTTTTGTTAGTGTTACACATTTCTTACACCTCAACTTTTGTAAAATACCTACTGAATAAAATCAAGTCAAGAGAAAGCATTTTGTGGATATTCCACAATTGAACGTTCTTTCTACCTCAGCCTCAGGTTTACCCATACCTCAAGCCTACGTGAAATGCCATAATACTTCTGCCCTGTTTGGAAATTTACAACCGTTGATTGTTTTTTTGCATGCTAGGATGGAAAATGGAAATGGTAAAGTATTCGCCATACGTCATGTTATAGAACCGCTGTAATGGTAACAATTCATAACTACGGGCAAAAAATCCTGTACAGGTATTTATACAACAAAGAATTGCGCATTTGCAAACCAGAACTCTGAACTAGCTAGAAGGATTAAATACTAAATCAGGCTACATAAATCTAGTAAAAATATACATTCAAGACTCGAGACAATCGTATTATGGTGTAAGAATAAGTATGACGTGAACAGAGTTTTAGGGAAAGATCGGGCATCAAGCTCAGTGTATAAAATTCAATGTATAAAAAACCATAAGTTAGCTTTCTCTTTTATTCCTAGCTCTTTCTTTCTGCTTCCGTATTTTATTTCATTGAAAAATTTAAATGAATGTACGAAGTAAATTACACACAAAATAGCTTTTAAAAATGTAATGTTTTTCAAACTTCCATGACTCTTGAGTCTTGAACAAAATTTCAAAAAGACCCTGACTTTCCTTACTTTAGATTTAAACCAAAGTGTAGAACGGCACAGATTTGAAATCTTTTCATCATGAGGCCATAAAATGTATGTAGTAATGTGTCCATTAGCTTGTCAGTTGGTGGTCATGTACTTATGAAAAAACTAAGGAACAAAGAGCTTTGGAAGGCCAAATAAAATCAATGACGAGACAAAAGCCCTATTTATGAATTGTAGTAACCAAAAGAAAAATAAATAAGTTTCCAGACTGTAAAATCACTAATACAGTTTCAAGAATTTCATTCGTTTTCGCTGATTCTTATTAGTTTGCAATTTACAAAATTTTCCACGATGCAAAGAACTCTTGTGCTATTCAAATATTTAAAAATGCTTTGATTTCAAACAGTTTCAAAACGTTAAAGATGTACTGAATACAAAATTAACGAATGAAAACTATGCACAAGGTGTACAACCCAAATGACTTAGAAATTTTGACTGTTGTATCACTTTAAAACTGATGTTTAGTGCACTTTCTTCCCTTAAACATAACACCAAGAGTGACAAAAATGGGCCAAGATATCCTCAGTCTCTTTACACTGATTACCAGAAACTGATTTCTTAACTATTGTTATTTTATTCTTAAAAACCTGTAAGAATGCTTAAATTAAGAATCTGGAACCAAATTTCAAAACAGCAGATAGAATAAAAACTTACCTAAAGATGACAAGTAAATGCTGAAAATGAATAGCACAAATTTTCGCATGCTCCCCATTTCAAGCTCACAATATATTATTTGTACTCTGTTTTAAAGATTCGAGGAAGTATTAATTTATTTTTTAAAAAAACTTGGAATCAAGAAAATGTTAAATAGGAGCACATTTTTTGAAAAATATAATTGTATTCACTTTGTTAAAATTTCACAATATTACATGTCTGTGTAATGTAAGATATTTTTCAGTTCTCGTCGAGAAATAGTAATGGAGAGTAAAGAGTAAGTAAGAGGAAGAGAGCACGAGACTGTGATGAAGTGCACAGAAATTTGTCGTCCACAACACAATTCCTTATTCCGTATTATAAACCGATTATGGTTTTGCAATGGTACGAAATAAAGAAAGAACAGAGCTGATGTTGACTGGTTCGGATTGCGGATTGAATGACGACAAAAGACGGAACGTTGTGACAAATGTAACATTTGGTCGGGGGACGTGAAATTTAAAGGTCAAGCTTTGTACCTACATACATCCATACATTACACATTACACACAAATGGTTTAATTGCTCCTTTTGCTGAGCTTTATGCTTTCTTTATTATGTAAGAGAAAGGTCTTTTCTTTTCTTTTTCTCACAGTTGACCAACATGCAAGGAAAGGAAGGGAAATTTGCACATTCTGCCTGCGCCAAAATTAATCTGTCCATCACGACAATTTCTTTCTTTCCCTTTACTTTACTGTATAAGTTATAAAGTATAAGTGAATGCATGTACTATGTATATACTTGCCAGACGTACTTATTTTCGCAGTACAGTACTTATTTTGAGACCCCTGTACTTATTAAAAAATATTTCCAATAAGTACACCAAAAAGTACTTATTTTGACTTTGTGTACTTATAAGTTAGAAAATTTTCCCAAACATGATCGTTTTTCAGTTTTTCGTGGGAAAATCCCAAAAATTTTCCTGGGAATGATCCTTTGTTTTC
>JABASP010003123.1:0-15676 GCA_019776565.1 Sminthurinus signatus | reverse complement strand
GGACGGACGGACGGACGGACGGACGGACGGACACGAGTATTTCAATAGTCAGCTTCGCTTCCTAAAAAGTGTGCTAAATTGACCATCAATTCTCTCTTCTTCCTCGTACACTAAAATATTTACATGTGTAGTACACAGCATCTCTACTCTCTACTCTCTACCCCACACAGTCCCAGTATCAAAATCATGTAATGTAGAATGTTCATTTCATTTCATTATTACTCTATTTAAAAATAATATAATATAATAAATACAACACTGCATTACACTGTACTTAGCAGACCTCAGAAACTGAGCTGCAAGCCGCAGAAGCTAAAGCTAAAAGTATACGGCCTTGAGTCTACATTCTACATTCAACTCGTCACAGATCACAGAGAATGAACAAGATCCCTCCAAGATTCATCCCTCCTCTTGTAAACTATATTGCAAATTAAATTATAAAAAAAACGAGTACAATGAAAAATGTTGACCATTTTGGCATTGCTATTTTCCATCCTCTATACATTTGTGTAAAGCCATATTATGTTACAATAGTATATTACGTGGGATGTATCATGTCTATATTTTTTATGTTTAGTATTTATAGAATGCATGATTCTCTCCATGTAACCTCTCCATGTTGCACATGGTACACGAGAGATTTCAATCTGATTTGAAGTTTGAAGCTTTAAAATATAAATAGCTATAGTTTATAGTTTATCACATATTATATAGATCACTCCTCATATGAATGAGACATAAGAAGCGAGCGACGAAATGTCTAAAAGTGAAAATGTATGCTAAAATAAGTTTCGTCAGTCATCAAGTATCTAGAATCTAGGCAATGTCAACATACAATAGCTTCCGTCTTTTATCATTTATTATAGCTTAATCAAGCAATAATTTTATTATATAAAATTTCATACACATAAGACATGACCATTAACCATATATTGAGTGTTCCGTATGAACTGTAAATTGTGTATGACGAGTTAAAAGGTTATGAAAATCGTATTACTTTTCTTGTCTTTTCTCGAATTCGTTTCATATTTCATGCTATTGAGCATTTAAAAACTAGCATCTAGATATTAGATCTGCGTCTTTCACGTAGATCAAATGTATTTTTGTGTTAAAATCCTTTTTTTTTCGTTTTTGGTTTTCACTATCCTGTGATTTTGGGTCGCGTGTATTGTATGTCGCATGCTTTATAAATGTACTGTATAAAAGAGAATGGATGGGATAAAAGTTTAAACTTGTTACAAAAACGTTTCCTTTATTTGTACAAAATAAAAAATGAATAACAAAAAAATAATAATCAAGTAAATTATTACAGTTTACAGTTCAAAAATACAGTAATAATTATAAATACACTTGCACTTTGAAAAAACTTGAAACCGGAGACTCTACCAGTATTTTTTATTTTTACACGTTACACAAAACTATCAAAGGAAATAAAAACGAAAACTTTAACCGTGAGGAAAAAGGAAAAAGACCCGTGATAAATGATGAACTTCTTGTTTTTTTGAAAGTATATCATAGTAATTTATTCTTTGTTTGGGTTAGGATTTGAATTTAAATGTCCCCCTTTTGAAACTTTATTCTCTTTGGAATCTTTCCTCTTGATAATTCGAGCAATGATGGGTAGTCGACGTGTCACGTTTTTGTCTTTTTGTGCCAGTGCTTGAGAGACAAAATAACCGAGATGATCTTTGTGTGATGCTTCGTATTCCACCATGCGACTTTTCTGTTCATTTGTGACATCTATTACGCCATTGTCAGGCCCTTCCATAATTGCCGAAGGCGCCAGACTCGGATTCTTATTTTGACGACACATTCGCCAAGGGTGATAACGATACGGCACTGTCTTTTTATAAGCTTCCCATTCTGCTCGAACATCCGGATCTTTTGGACCCCAGGCTTTACTTTGATGGAAACTTGCTCGACATTTCTATGGTGTACATGAATTTTGAACTTCGAACTTTAGTCACAAGTTTTAATCAGTAAATTATCAATAAATTTTAAAACATAATATTATCTCATCTTTACTTTGTATTTGACATGAGTTTTCCGAGTACAAATCACTCGAATCCCCACGATGGGAATGATGGAAAGTATGATAGTGGATAAAGCTGCACCACATGCTACAAATAAATAATATTAAATATTAAATACACATCATGTATTTTTTATTATATAAAATATTACGCCGATTTATTAAGTAGTAAAAAAATAAATAAAGTAAAATCTTACCCATGGCACTATTTGGAAGTGGTTCATTTCCAACTGTGGGACTTTCAAAAGTGACAAAATAGTAGATCATGATTAAGGTGAGTGATATCGGAATGATTGCAGCCCAACACCATTTCCAATATAGACTCACGTCCGCCTTGGACATGAATGTAATGTCATTACACAGATTCCGAAGTCCATAGATCCACACCGCAACCACGAGCTCCAACAACACGATGAAATAAATACAAATACTTGATACAAAGTTGTCAATCAGTAGAAGCATAAAACTTCCTCCCTTTTTAAAAAGCAAAAACAAGATAATTAAACTTCAGCTTCAATAGTTTTCAATTCGAATTTCGAAAGAGAGACGAATTTACAATTTAAAAAAACGTACCGGTGTACAGTACATTAATCCAATTAAAAAACAAACGATGCAAACACAAAGAACCACCACCCAACGTTTACATTTTGGAAATTCATCTTGAACAACAGCAATTACACACGTAGCATCTGAAATTTTCATAAAATACACACAATACAATTAAAAAATTTAAATGTTGGGTTGTTAGCTTTTATCTTTTATCTTCCGTTTTTTATATTCTAGGGGGTTTTTTCAGTGAGGCAGGAAATAATATTAATTTACATGATGCACCACTGCCCAAACCCAAAGTGAGCATCATGAAGAAGAATAGTACGGAGAAGAATTGTGGTAGAGGATATGGCTTGAAATCTTGAAGAACGGCTGGATAACTCACAAAAGCAATGTTTGGTCCAGATGCGACAACTTTTGAAATGTCACCTCCATCCGCCAGATTCCCCAAAATTCCAAAGGTGATAGTACCAGCAATTAAACTCGTGATCGTGTCCATCAGACTTACAATCCAAACATCACTAATAAAAGAACAAGATTATGTTATTAGTTTTATTTTTTATTTAATTGAAAACTGAAAACTTTCAGGAATATTTTTGCTTAGTAAAAGTTAAAAGTGAAAACTTACTTAACAATTTTATGATCAAACTGATTATACGAGCCAAATGTGAGAACCGCTCCAAAACCCATACCCAGACTGAAAAAGCATTGCTTTTTTAAGCAAGTATAAAATATCTTCATATTATACAAAACAACTTTCAAAAAATCCTAACTATTTAAAACTGAGTAATTTCTCTACACACTTGTATTTCTTATTTTATTTTGTGCTCACCTGAACTGCTTGAAACCAAACCTTAAAAAAATAGAAAATAGCGTACATTTTACACTTTGTTGATCATTTATTACAATAAATAATATAAATGATAAATGATTATAACAAATAATTTTGATTCAATACTTGATATGACTTACATCAAGATGTAATAATTTTTCCAACTCTGGAATGAAGAAAACTTTGATGCCATCAATTGCATTTGGAAGTGTGACCGCTCTTCCAAACAGGATGATGAGCACGACGTACGGAAAAAGAGCTATGCATTTTGCATATAAAGGATAAAGGAAATACAAAAATATTCTTATCGAGGTATGATCAATAGAAAGGAAACAGTAGACCAAAAGAAAAATATTATGAAGGTAAAAGGTCACAAACCTGTAAACCATGCAACTTTTCCAGAGCCTCCAATCCCCCTGACGAGAACACCGAAAATCATAAGCCATGTGAGGAGAAGACACAATGTCATCTTCCACTCAGGCATCCCGATTCCATCGTGAATATTATCCAAAGATCTTGTTACTGTGTATCTAAATAGAATGACAAATTATTATTAAATAAAAGTTATTTCACACACATTTCATTCGGAAAAAATAGAAGAAATCAAAACTGAACTTTCAACTCACTTGTAATACAACTCTGCAGTACTCGCATTTCCAAACATGATCTCAAATTTCTCATCCTGATTATACTCGACAATTTCTGTACAATACGAGGTTGAAATTGAGCCGTTACTGATGATATTACCACCAGAACCCTCTTGTGGACATGGGACAACACCATCCTGCTCAAAATCGGATAGGATCGTTGGAATGTAGTTGAATATCGAGATGGTCTCATTATAAGAAATTTGGTAACATTCCACTGTTAGTGGATCGATTAAATCGGAGCCTTTGTAGTATTCGTCCTTCAGACATTGAGACCAGGGGAGTGTGGGGAGGAAGGAGGCAAAAAAGTAGTACCAAACCAAAGCCATGATCGCACTGTAATACGTTACTGTAAAAGCGGAAGTCAGTGCCATTGCATACCCGATCCCTTTGAAAAATGGAACCATTTCCCATACTTTGACACAGCCTTCAGACGTGAATTGTCCAACCACCAGTTCAAAATAATACATTGGCCGACCCACAATGAACAGTACGACCATGTAAGGGATTAGAAATGCTCCCCCACCATTTGAGTAGGCAATGTAAGGAAATCTCCTATGAAAAAGGGAAAATAGTCGTAAATCGTAAATGATCAAACATTAAGTATCGCATTATGATTTTTCATTTTTCAACTTTTATCATGTCACATACATGATAAATTTTAGAATTTTTTTCAATCCTAAGAAGAAGAAGAATTGTTACCAAATATTTCCAAATCCTACAGACATGCTAATACAAGTCATTAAAAAGTCCAATTGATTTGTCCATGTTTCTCGTTTTGGTCCTTGTGGAATTGGTCCTGATTGAGCTCTCGATTCCCACTAGTATAAAAAATACAAAATACCAGAATTCACACAATTAGAATTTAAAATTGTAGCACATCAAAATTCAAAAAGGAGTCTGAATACTCGAGTATTTTTCATTTTTCAAAAACAAATGAGAAATAAGTATACTTCTTACATCTCCTGCTGGTTTCTGATGACTGATGAGACTTTTCTCTTTAGGTTCTGCCTCTGTACCCTTTTCTCCATTAAATTCATCTTCAGCTACATTAAACCTACTGTTTGCTCTTACGTGCCTTCCCACTTGTTTAGGCACTGAGCTTGAGGTGAGTTTAATTGGATGGAGGACGCTCGTCACTTTGTCATCATCTGAAACTTCAACTTTTATTGGTTCACCATTGCTAGTTTCTGATACGGGTTGTATACTCGTGTCATCGGATTCGGGGACAGGTGGAGGAACAGACTCTTCCTCGATTTCATCAATAGATCGTCGAATATTTTTCTGAAGCCCATTCTTCCAAAGCAAATTATATGGTTCCATTTCCTCGAGTTTTTGCTCCTCTTTCTTTATTTACAAACAAATGTACTGTACGTTCACTCTCATTTTTATCCAGGGTCCAGGGTCCAGCAAGGTCAATTTATTCTTAGTACTGTTGTGTGGAATTAGAAATTAGATGGTTGAAGAATTTCGTCCTAAAGAAATCCTCCGGATGTGATGTGGAGGATTTTATAAAGTCAAAAGTAGTCTCCGCGAATCGGAAATTTTGACAACGTCAACGTTCTTTTTTGACAGAATTCGGGATTCGGGTCCCGCTCGGGACACGAGACACGAGAGATATGATTAATTTTTAAAAATTAAAATGAAAATTACTATGGCAACTATACGTCCAAAATATATCATAAGAAAATGACACAGAACACAGAAACATTTCCGGAAATATTGCTGCTTGCTGCAATAAAAAATTCCCACACAATGTGTATAAAAACTGAAAGAAAAGTATAGACCAAATCCTTTTGACAGAGTAAAAAATGGTTCATTTTATTCTTGAGATTTCCAACATGATAAATTTGTGATTAAAAAGTTCAAATTTTACAAAAATATAAATATATAGATAAAAGTATAACAAAAATATTGGATACTAATGGAGGAAGAAGAACCCCACTCGCCGAATCACATTGGGATAAACTCTGCTGCTTGAGCATTTTATTATTTGATCTAAAGAATGAATTTTTATAATACATATTTTTAAAAAAAGTTCCGTCAGTTGTTTTACTATTATTATTATTATCCTCTGGTAAACTGATTGCATTTTGTGCATTAACGAGACCAAATCCGACATGATGATTTGGAAAACTAGTTTCACTTATCCCTCCACAGTTTAAACCAGTTGATGCAGTTGGTTCAGCAGTAGAGGTCAAAATATGTTTCACTTGGTCAAAGGTCAACTCCGGATTCTTTGATAGAAGGAGAGCAACAATTCCCGAGACATGAGGTTGAGCCATACTAGTCCCACTGCTCAATCTATAGCCTGAAGGATCACTAAAGTCTGCTGAGAGGATTGAAAGTCCTGGAGCCACAACATCCGGTTTTATAATTCCACTAGCTGCGATATCTGCATCCGGATGAGGACCAATAGTACTGGAACACAAAACCGCATCTTTCTGTCCAGTAGAACCAACACTGATGACATCCTGTGAGCAATCCGCAGGATATTGAACTGAACTACATTTTGGTCCTTCCAGGTCATTTCCAATGGACCAGATGGGAATGATTCCCATGGATTTCCAAACTTTGATGACGTCGTCATATTCACTCTTCCCACGAATGATGTTCCAGGAGTTGGAGACAATGTGTGGAGTGTCGGAGCAGTCGGACTGTTGATCCCAAAATGGACCCGGAGCTTGATTTGGACAGGCAACCCATTGTCCACAATCAATTAGTCTACCCAATTCACTAGTTCCATTCTTATCAAAGGATTTACAGGATATAAATTGAGCTTCAGGGGCCACACCAATTCCTAGATATATTAAGAAAATAATTATCAAATTTTTTTAAAGGTCACATGTCAAAGGTCAGAGGTCAAAAGGGTCACAGGTCAAAGATTAAGAGTCTGAAAAATTTCAGTACAATAATATAATATTAATGGTAATTTTTTATATAATAAGAACCTCGAGTTTTTCCACAAATAGTTCCAATTACATGCGTTCCATGACCGCTGTCATCATACGGACTTTTCAAGCCATTGACCGCATCATACCACCCATTTTCTGATCTATGATTCCCAACCAACGCCTCGTGCTCCGGTGTAACTCCCGTATCTATACTAGCAACTACGACACCATTTCCTCTGTAATTTAAGTGCCAAGCTTCCACGGCCTTAACCCGATCAACACCCCATTGAACTTCCACTGACTCATTTTTAAATGAACCACTATCACCTTCAAATTTCTTCATCTTCTCCCCTACTTCTAATTTTTTCCCCTCAGGGATTTGATTTAAAGAAACAACTATGTCCTCCTCAATTGAGGTTACATCTTCATGCTCCATCAGTTTCTTGAGGAGATTTCCATTTGCATTTCTTATAAGAATTTTGTTGGTGATCCAAAAGGAAGTGATCGTGAATGAATCCTGGTCTCTTGTGAGTTTCTTTTCAGTTTTTAGAAAGCGAAGGATATTTCTCTGACTAGTAGAGGCATGAGATTGAAGAGCTGTAGCAAGGGATTGAATTCTAAGGGATCTTGAAGGAAACACCCTCCTTTCAAAATTAGCGAGAACTGGATCAATCGTCCCATTTTTCAGTGATAAGATGAGGTTTACATGTTGAATTTCTGAGTAATTCTGAAATTTATCCAATTTTTCAAGTAAACTCTTGGACATGGATAACAAATGCTTGTCTGTACTACTACTTTCACCTTCACAAACAAATGATGATGATGTAAGCAGGAGTATAAAGGAAAATATCACAGTCAACATGATATTTTGTGTAACTAGAAACAGAGCTCTGTCTAAATCTACTATTTTTCTACATTTAAAATGTGAATTTTCTCATTTTCCATTCCAGATTTCTGAGTGTCCATTGCCCATTGACCACTGAGTAAAACTTGATTATCATTATCATGATGAATATGTATATTTACTAAAATTGTAAATTGAACTGTATATCTTTACATGTAAAGATAAAATTGATAACTACTACGATGAGATTGCCGTGTCATTGAAGTTTGCTCCGTGTGTACTAACACTGTGTACAAAAATGTAACACCTATATAAATACTATGTAATATATAAAAGTTAGAATTTGTTTACCATTTATGATACATGAGGACATAATATAATATGGTATTCAACAAATTGCGGTGTTTGCATTTTTTGCATGGGATGACTTACAAATGTATCCTGTTTCAGTTGTATAACTTGTAAAATTCGCAATGGAGTGGACAATATACGCATTTCACTTTTTCAAGTTCACATGATATCGTATATAATATAAAAAGTAATCATAATATAATATATTTTAGAGATTCTTTTTTTCTAAGAAAAAATGCTAATAATAGAATACAGACAAAATACACAGAAGAATTAGATGATTGTAACTGGATTGTGTGTGTATAATATTATTTTTTTCTTTATTTGTTTTCTTCTAAATTTCATTGTTATTACTTTTAACTTTACTTGTTTTAATTTATCATTTTTTCATTATTTTTGATTTTGATATCAAAAATTGTTTTTCCTATCAACAATCAACAAAAAAACAAAAAAATAGAAATAATTTATGAATTTACGCATTTATAATTTATATGTATATGTACATGAAATAATGTTAAGACATTAGAGAATAACAGAGTATATATACTGTACATTATGGTATTTAAATGGTACAAAAAAATGATACCAGTATAACAGATAGCACTATTGTAAGCTTTTGTGAAAAAATTTTAATTTAAGTACACTTTGATTGGATTGAGTCGTTGATATTTGAAACTTCGAAATATTTCGAATTTGGTCAATCCAATCAACATATATCTTTTGCTCTAAAATAAAAGTTACTATAATAAGAACATAAAATAAACGATATAATTGTAATATTTTTAACTCAATACTGAAGTACAATAGTTTTCATCAGTATATAGTTTGTTTGTACGTCAATATATTATAAGTTTTTTTTATAAAAGCATGGTATTAGATTAAAATATTAATTATTATATTAGTATTGTTGCTGAAGGCGCATCGATTCATTTTATAATCGTGTAGTAATATATTATTTTGCAATCTTTATAATCTACACTTACACATAGTTTGTAAATTGTAAAGCATTAATATTGAGGATTTTCAAATTATTTGAAAACCTGGTTTTAAATATGACAAAACACACTAAAGTCTTTTAAAACTGTGATCGTAAAAGTTAAATATTTTTTTATTTTAAATAACAACTATAAGGAAATGAATCATACATAACAAGAAAAAAAAACAGCAAAAATAGTTTAAAGTTTAAATATCTATAATCTATATATTCATTCGTCGTTTCTGTTATATAGTATTCTAAAAAAAACATTCAATCTCTGATCATATCAATCAAACACTTTTGGTTTGTACATAAAACAGAGAGTTTTACTTGAAAAAAATTAGTCTAATATACTTTTTTGTAATGTGTAGAAGAAAAATAATCTTTACTTTGCTTGGACTTTTCAAATTATATTTCAAATTGAGTATATAATATAGTAAGTAGTAATAACGTATTTGTATTATTATTGGTTGTTAAAACAAAAAGGGGTTATTTTAGTTACATATTAAAGTTCTTTTTATGCATAATTTATAACTTAAAACTTGCAACTGTGCATAAAAATGCAGACGGTTTAGAATAAAAAGATATATTACTCATTTCTTCATCCACTCACTTTCTCAGACATAAAGACATTCAGTCCTTTAAAATGAAACTAGTATAATAGATAGTTAATTATTTGATGATTATTATTATTATTTATTTAATAACTTAATCCTCTGCTATAATCACAGGTAAAATGCCTAAAGCCTTTCTTCTTAAATACCTTTCAATGGCATCTTCCAGAGCTTGGCCGACTGTCCTCTTTTCCCAAATTGATGACTTTTTATTTCCTTCTGTAACCTTTTCTTTTTCTACATTATCACCTTGTTTTTCTTCTCGAGAAGATTTTTTATTATTAGGAAGTTGTTCAGATTTTTCAGATGATGGTGATGGCGATCTTCTTCTATGTTTAGTTGGTTTTTTCTCTCGAGAATGAGAACGGTCACGGTTGGTTCCTCTAGAACTAGGTTCATTTCTTCTATCACTTTTAGATTCACGATAATCTGTATTATGACGATCCCTATAACTTTTATCTCTATCTCTATCCTTTTCACGACTTCTATCTCTATCTCGTCCTCTGTCTCCTCTATCTCTGTCTCTTTCTCTGTCACGTCTAGAATCACGATCACGATTTCTATCTTGGCTACTACGACGATGTCTATGATTATCTTTGTTATCTTTATGTGAGCGACGATGATGGTGACGTTCCCTACTTCTACTACGACTCCTACTCCGACTTTTTTCCCGACTTCGACTTCTATGTCTTGAGGAAGTTTGATGAGAAGAAGGTTCAGGACTTGATCGTCGAGGAGGAGGAGGAGGACGATTTGGAGGTTCAGGTGAAGAAGAAGAGGGAGAAACACTATGATGATCACTTTCATGTTCAACTTTTACTGATGGTTTACTTTCTGTAGATTTTTCTTCATTTGTTGTTGTTTCATCTACATTTGACTTTTGTTCAGCCTCATTTCCTTGACGGTAGAGATGTCGATAGAAACCACTCAGATCTTTTTGTTTTGTTACATCCGTTAATTCTATATATTATACATAAAGGGAGGAAAAGAAACAAAAACATAAAATCAAATCAAGATTGAATTTTATTTTATTAAAAAAAAGGTAAGATTATTTTACAACAATATATACAACAATTATTTTCTATTCATATTATGCTTTATTAAACTGTAATTTATAATTTAAAAAGAAGTCTGTACCGTCAATATAATCCTTTTTTGCCAATTCCTCTCGTATACGTTGAACTTCTTCCATTTTCTTACGGTAAGCACTTGTAACAAATTCTTCTTTATCTTTAAATTGATCCCCTTCCAATTCTCTTTCTTTATGCATTTTACGATCTGTTCTTTCTTCATTCTCAATTTTCCGTCTTTCCGCTGTTTTCACCAACCTTTCAATGTATTTTGATTTCCTATCTCCTTTTTTTAAAAGTTTAGACTCAGCTTTAGCACTTTCCATATCATCATACACTTCATCATATTGATAAACTGTTGGGTCATCTGCAAGGGCTTTCTTTATCACTTTTTGAGCTTCTTTCTGTTGAACACTTTTTGCTGTAGGTTGAATCTAAAATAATCATAATAATATTTACATTTTACAAATAATATAGAAATAAACAAAAAGGAATACAAGATAAAAAAAAATCTTTTGTATGCTTATTATACTTTTATCATTTATAACCTTTACATAACATATACTAGAATACGAATAATAATCATACATATTATTTTTTACCTTTTTAACATTCTTTTTAGATTTCATCCATGCGGGTTCATCTTCTTCATCTGAATCATCTGCAAATATATTTGTTCTACTAAAACCTCCAACTCCTTCTTGAGCCTTTGCTTTTTTGGCTTCCGATGCAAGAATCAATCCATATCTATATACATGACACAACATATAAATGTCAATTAAATGTATGCCATATATAGTAAAATATAGCTATTTTAGTTTCTCAAATAGTTCAATTCAGAATTCAGAAGGATGTGCGTAAAAATAACATTGTGTAAATAAATATAAAATATGCAATATTAAAGTTTTGTACTTACTGTTTATCCGTCATTGTGAATTAATTGTACATGTTTTACTTCAGGACACAAATAAAGTAATGTTTAAATTAGCCCTGACGAATTACAAGCACTATAATAATTGTTTATACAAAACATCAACAAAGATAAAATGTACACACCTTAATTAAAAATGATACACACGATAAATAAAACCACAATTAAAATAAAATGAAGATGTAAAAAATAATTTTTATACGAATTCTCAAAATGTACCGGTTCCTATAAACATATCAAAAATTTACATGTATGTACATACATAAAAATCAAGGTACTCTTCTTGGAAATTGTTTTATTCTCAAAAAACTTATTTTTTATTTTGCTTATTTTGAAAAAAAAAAACAATACTTATTTTTTATTTTGCTTTTTTTGAAAAAAAAAAACAAGTTTTTTCAAAATAAGTATACTTTGTAAATAATTTTACAATTTTTTTTCATTCTTACATAAGATCAAAATATCATTATGCATTAATTAATAATTATTATTGTTAATACCTTTTGACAACGGCTGATTACCAGCTACTACAACACAAAAGTATACATAATATTCTTAAAATTCATTAGTACAGAGTATAGTAAGTAATATTATACCTAATGATTATAAATTTAGCTCATATTTTTAACATTTTTTATATCATAATATTAAAGTACAGATGACAGTAAATATTAAATATTAAATAGGTCCATTAATTTATTATTTTTGATGAAAAATCTAGTAAAAATCCAAACATGTATAATATTATCTAAAATAATCTAAAACCTAGATATTATGAGGATAATATTTAATATTCCATGTTCAGAAGTAAAACTAGAGTAGTTAGTAACTAGAGTACTTAGTAAAATTCGGGTTCATATGTATAACTAAATGGTGATAATAATTATTATTAGTAGTAGGTAGTAATAGTAAATAATTAAATTAGTAAAATCATAATATAGTTTTACATTAAACATTATACGTAAAGTCGAACGTTGGCAACGAATTGCAACGTCAAGAAAAACGTGAACATTTCACAAATATTTTCAGTCGACAGTCGCTTCAATAACAATCCTTCTTCATCATAATCCTTTGTATTTTATATTTTATAGCTCTCGTTTAAATCTTTAAATATGTATGTACATAATACAGTATATAGATGCTTAAAAAGACCATAAAAATAATCACTACTTTTTTTTACTTAATTTACCATTTTATGTTATATTATGAACTTTATCATAGAGACAATTCCCTGTACGGTATTTTGAAAATATATTATACAACACATACTACAGTACATCTTATAAGTACTTGACTACATAATAATACATCATATTCTATTCGTAATATTTAAGTGTGTACAAGTATGTATTCCTAAAAAGTGCTTTTAAGTAAACACATAAAACTAATTTTCCTTCAAGACGATAATATTCCAAAACAAGGGAGAAAAAAAGGAGATAATAATAATAATTTTCAAAAAAAAAAAAACAAAAAAAGAAATAATTTTACGTTTCTAAATTTTACACAAAAACTCTTTTCTTGTCAGCACTATCATCATACATAATAAAAAATGTGCTTGTTTCATTTTGAACCTATCATATATCATAATATTATTACATAGAACATACTTAAGATATTTGTTAGTTTGACATAATATTATGTTGAATAATTAATAATTAGCTTTTAAAATTAATATTGAGAATGTACATCATCATATTACATATTATTTGACATTTGATTTAAACGAAAAAAAAACACTGTAAACTCTATTCCCAATCATCATCATCCACAGCTTGAACCGTAGTTGTTTTTTGTTGTTGTTGTTGTGGTGGTGGTACATTTCTCACCACTGATACAGGCGTAGTAGTGTTATTCCAGTTATTTGCTACAGGAGCTGGTCTATTGACTGGTACAGATGGAGTACTGGAAGGTCCAGAATCCCAATCATCAGTTTTAGGTTGATTTTGAATAGGAGGTTTTGAAATTATAGTAGGTTTGGGGTTAGTGTGAACCGGGGTATCCCAACCATCATCCGTATTTTGAACCGGTTTAGCAGGAGCATTAATAGTACTAGTTGTTGTTGTTGTTGTTGTATTATTGGTAGCAGGGGTATCCCAATCATCATCATCAGCCACTTTATTTGCTGTTTGTTGTTGAATTGGTGGTGCTGGTTTAGCAGATGAAGTACTTGGAGTATCCCAATCATCTTCATCCGCCTTTTTAATTAAATAAAAAACATGGTTTAGTTAAAAACCATAAATACCATTTATTTACAATAATAATAATAATATAATAAAATATTTTTTATTTTTAAATCTAGGTATACAATTTTACCTGGACTGTATTATTATTAGATGATCCACCCCAAGAGGTAGAACTGTTATTTGTACTACCCCAGGTATCGTTACGAGAGCTACTATCATTCCATGAACCACCGCCACCATTATTATTTCCACGTCCACGACCACCTCCTCTTCCTCTACCTCGATCTCCTTTTATAAATTACAATATAATATAATAATTAAAAGGCAATTACATAATATCTATTTATAAAAAAATAAAATAAGGGGAAAATTTTTAAACTCATACCCCCTCGACCCCTTCCTCCAAAACTGGAATTCGAACTTGAACCACCAAGACCTATATGCATATATTATGATAAAATTATTATTAAAGTTCATTAATTTTATAATTTTCAACCTGATTTGATATATTATGACATATTATATATTATAGTACAAACTATAAAACTATGAAATATATACATGAATTTATAAAATCATATGTATTTATTTCATATTATTATTAATTATTATTATTACCAGCGGGTTTTGGTTCTTGACATTTGTAACAATCGGTTTTAAATGCAAAATTTCTTGGAAATCCACATTTTTCACATTTCCAGTCTCCATCACGAGGAGTATTATTATTATTTCCACCTCTTCCACCACGTCCTCGACCACGATCACCTATTTTAAGATTTAAAAAGACAAATAATATCAATACAAAACATGAAACATTTTCTTTTATTAATACTTCTTCTTATTCAAGAATAAAACAGCATAATCAAATATTAACATAAAGAATCACAAGTACCTCCTCCTCCTCCTCTACCTCTTGGAGCATCTCCACTACTACTACTTCCACCCCAAGAATCATTCTGATTACTATTATTTCCTCCCCAAGAGTCGGTCTTATTACTACTACCCCAAGCATCGTTCTGATTAGTATTACTTTCACCCCATGATGAATTGTTGTTGTTGCTATTACTTGTACTAGAATCTCCCCAATCATCTTCGTTAGAAATTGTTCCTTTATTTACAGAAGAGCTGTTATCATTAAATCCTCCAGTATTTCTAGAATTATTATTGTTATTGTTGTTAAATCCACCATTTCCTCTTCCCCTTCCTTGAGAAGTATTATTATTGTTCCCACCAAATGAACCTCTATTACTACTACTATCCCAAGATGAAGTATTATTATTGCTTGGTTCCCATGAAGAATCATTATTATTGTTATTATTGTTGGAGTTTGATGTATTCATTTGAGAAGGTTTTGGAGCTGGTACATCCTCCTCCCAGTCATCATCATTATTAGTTGGTTGTTTTTGAGTAGTATTAGAAGGAGCTTTGAAAGTACTTGGTGCTGGTGGGTCATTATCCCAATCTTCCTCACCATCGTTATTGGTATTATTATTATTATTGTTGTTACTAGTAGAAGGATTTGAAAATGAATTTCCTCTATTATTATTAAAAGAGGAATTTGAAGAGAATGAACTGTTGTTATTGTTATTGGATCTATTATTATTATTATTGTTGTTGTTATTAGAAAAATTTGGAGAGAATGAGTTTCTTCGACCACCATTATTGTTATTATTGCTGTTATTGTTGTTGTTTCTTGAATTGAAACTTCCTCCAAAGCTTGAGTTATTATTATTGTTATTACAAGAAGAGTTAAAAG
>JABASP010003122.1:0-15676 GCA_019776565.1 Sminthurinus signatus | reverse complement strand
GTAATCCGAATAAATCCGTGAGACCCCAAGCAACAGCAGGATCAAGGAACCGTACTTCTCTAGGAAGGTCAAGACAAATCTACGGGTCAATGTTGGGAGGAGGAGAGGAATCTCCGGATTCTGAAAGTGATATGATCCTAGTTGATGGAGATGGTAATTCGGATCTTGGGACGGATGATCCTGATGATGATGAAGATGATGATGACGAGGATTTGGAGCTTCATTCAACCGCTTATAACATGGCTCGATCAATGGGTATTGATTCACATATTCAGGATCATATCATGAAACAAGAGTTGAAACATGCAAATCATATTATACATGGCGTTGACTCAACGCCACCAGCACCCTCGGCTTCCGCGGTAAACCTTTGACAATTTACCGTCGTATCACATCCTTTTTTTTAAATGTAGAAAAATTTTCAATTATTTTCTATATAAAGTTTCCTTCCTTTTTAGGAACATAATGTACTACAGATGCCTAGCTCAGCTAATATCAATAACATCATGACCAATCAAAATCTAGGTATGTAAATTACCATAACTTTAAGTTTAAAATATTCAAATATTCCCTAATATTATGATGTTGAACTAAAACCATAATGAAAGATATACCTATTACTTTACGGAAGAGCACAAGCATATCATGAAGGAAGCTTTTACATTACGTTTTAGTATCAAAGTTTAATTATTCACTACCTTTCACTGCTTTCTTTTGAATTTTTCCAGGGGGTGGATTACAACTAAAGTCACCTGTTCCAAATGGAGTACTACGAAATCATTGATCTGAATATGAAAAATTAAAAGAATGAATGAATGACTAATCCAAACAAATAACTCTTATAGTTAACATGGGACAAAACTGCAAAAGAATATTGGCAAAATAATAATAATTGAGTCATTCCAACGTTGCATTTGGATTTTGGTTTGTTTTTTTTTATTTTTTCAAAAAATGTCAATAATTATTATACAAGTTTATACGCACAGTTATACACACGTTTATGAATGTGTAACGTTCTGTATAAACCTATAACGTATATACATTGTATATTATGTAACATTATGTATGTAAATATCTATAAACATTTTTTGAAATTTAAATATATTGTGTAACAATCTTTTAGGTACTATTGAATATTTTGATTATTGATTATATATAGCTCATTCCTGTGTACTTTGTACACATGTTTATGGTTTATGGATAAATGATAATACATAATACTACAAAGGACGACACAGTATAATACGTACAATTTACGAACATCACAATTTGAATATTCTTTGATTAGGTTTAATGTTTAACATTTTTTACATGTGATTATACTGTTATTTATAATACCAAAGTTTCCCAGCTCCAAATGATGCTAGGAAACGATATATAATATTATACTTCTGTCTTGCGTATTTATCTTTGCTTTGTGTAATATCTCATATATCGTGTAAATTTTAAAATTAAGCAGTAAGTCACCTTATAATAATATAATATAGAGAATACAGGAAGAACTTGTACCTGACGACTTTGAAATTGTCTCGAAACCTTTGAAGAATAAACGTGTATGATGTACTTAAGACTTAAGTACATTTTCAAAACAACAGCAGTGAAAAGTCCTTTCTTTTTTTGTAAAAATTACGTACAAGTTTCATTTACTACATCAGAAAAAAAACTAGGGTTCAAAAAAGTCATTTTAGATTTCAAAGGGTCTTTCTAATTAAGACGTATGGTTGAAAAATGAGAAGCGTCTCCATATCATACATATGTACATACAACATGTACAATTATTATTGCAAGTCAATTTGAAAGAAAATGGGTAAAAGTAAAAAGCATAAAATGTACTCTATATTCTATAGGTCCGTATTTCATGTTACAAGTTCCAAGCGTAAGGATATTAGGCATGAGTGACTCCCTTTTCTGTTCACTATTTACTATATTCTATCTACTATTTCTCTTTTCTCTTTGTTCTTGCATCCCTCTTTTCGTCTCCTTTGAGGTTGCACTCTTTCATTGAACCAGACTAAATGAAATCCAGCTCTCCGCCTCAAAATCCCTCCCAGTTGTGGCTACAAAATGTAAAATACAACATACAACTCTGAAATCATATTACAGTATAGAACAGTAGATGTGGTAAATGAATATATTCTTTTTCATTCTGCCCAAAAAAGTCGCCGATAGAAAATAGAAAGAAAGTGTCAAACATCAAACATGGAAAATTGAAAGTCAGAAAAGATGCAATAGAAGACATATAATTTACAAGCTGTCAGATGATCCGATACGAAAAAAAATTAACACCAAAAAAAAAACTAAAACAAAACAAACAAATAATAATGCTAGCTATCTAGTATTACATGCTATACAAAATACATAATACATACGTTGAATGTATTTAACTATGTATTTAAAAATTTAGTTGTTTTAAATTAGTAATCGATGGTCGTCGGCATTTCATTTGTATTGTAGACGCTTCTGTTATGTTTGACTAATGTAATGGTGTCAGTTTTGAATAATGAATACGGAAACGTGTAAATATATAAAGCAGGAAAAATAAACTTTCCCTCTATTATTTGCTAGTGACTAGTGATATGCTCAGCCGTAGATATTCTACTAGCTCAAACATACTACAGTACTACTAACTACTAACTGCTCGAGGTCAAACAGGGAAACAAAACGTACATCTACAGATATGCAGAGAGCTAGACAGAATGTAAAATGTAAAAAGATCAGAGTCAGTCAATTATATGACTTAATGGAAGCTCTAAATAAACAAATCTTTATGTTGTTTTTGTGGTCGGCTTTTGCTTGTACACGCATCATGCATATACATATGTACATTATACATATTATGTTATGCCGTCTCTAGTCTCTATTTACTACTGTTGTTTCTCCGTCGGTATTTTTACAGTGTTGAAATGGGAATGCACCGAAATAACAATCTCCGAGACATATCTCTTGTACCAGAGCAAAGGCCAGTTCACCTTTTCATGTCATTTTTCTCGTACAAAAACTACTCATTATTCCCCAGATTAAAAAGAGAAAATTTTGTTCATTTCTTCGGATGCAGAGAACAGAGAATAGATATTATGTCTTGCTTGAAATTCGAAATTTGTTTCATTTCCTCTTTCCACAAGCCAAAATTATTAGCTCATAGAATATTTAAATTATAAATACTATCCATTATGACTTGTTTTTTCCTTTTATTCAAAGGAATTTAGGCTTACAGGAGCTAAAAAAAGTATTTTTTTCAGGATTTAACAGCAGAGCCCTGCAAAGTCAGTTATTTTCCTTCAGTTTGAAGCCAATGTCAACAACAAAATTCCTGTACAGAAGTTTCTGTCATGAATACAGTTTTTTTTTACTATTCAGAGGTATTCAACTGTCGTCATTTCTTTTGGCTGTTTTTTTTCTTACTTTTTTTGCCAAGCTGTTATATTTCTTTTATGAAAATGATGATTCCGATGATGATTTGCTTGAATGTGTAGAAAGTAGATAAGTATCTATATGATGTGTAATGTGTAAGTCTATAATATATCAGACCACATGTCACTTCTTTTTGGATCTTTTCACACGTGTGCTTTATTATTTTGTCTTCAAGCTTCGAAGCTTTCAGTGATTCAGTTTTCAGTTGACACTTTGAACTTCTACAGAGTCTGACAATTTTTGACGTGTGGCATCAAAAACAGTAAAATATTTTTTGGCTAAACATGTCCACGTGCAAAACAAAATCCGTCCATAGTACACAGAATTTTGGAAGTTGTTTTGGTAAACGAAAAGTAGGAGAAAGGGAAAAGGTAAGTATAAAAAAAAAAAGAATTCCGGGCTGGTTTCCACTTTTCACTCATCAACTCTCGGGCAATTACTTTTCAATTTTATTTGCAAAGATAAATCAAATTATATATTTTCCGGAAAAAGTTTGCAGTTTTTAGGTAGAGTTGAGGCTTTTATGGCTTGATTTTGAATGTGGCAATGAACAGAAATGCTTACTATTTACCATCCATCTCTGCAATGACTTCATTGCATTTAAGCAGTAGCACACAACATATACCATGTACAATGTACATGTCACTTTCCTAAACTTGCAACGGTGATCAATGCTCAATATTATGATTTTACAGATAGTTAGATTCAGATTAAAAGAATGAATTCAATGTATTTGTTACTATCAACTGAAGTTTGGGTAGAGTATCCATAATTTTGAATTTGGACCATAACTTTTAGAGAGTGTACTGGTTAAGAAAAAGATACATGTATATATGCAACAAACAAGAAAAATTGATGGTAAACACTCAAACTTTGCTATGAATAAAATTACATACATTGTTATTTTGACTTTTTCAAATGTTCTTGTAGACGTTTTGCTTGAATGTAGCGGAATTGAGTCACAAATATCAAATGCTACAAACTAAAACCATGTACACTGTACACTGTAGACACAGTAATATTCTATACTATGCATGAGCTGTAAATATATTTATTTCATGTTTTGTGTTGTGGGTTTACGGAAAATTTTTGCAAAGATGCCAAAAATAGCTTTGAAATACTAAAAAACATATGCATGCATGCATGTATAATGTACGAATTACATTATGCATATGTAATGTATATATTATTTTGTATTTTGTATTCTGTATGTGGTTTTAGTTTCTGGTATTTTTTATTTATTTTGTCGGGGAATAAAATAAAGGATTGAACATTGAACATGATCATTAGATATTTTCTTCTGTCAGTCTCGTACTTAAATTTTCTTGTTTCCCCTCATTCTGTGGTCGTATTTTTGTCATCACAGACATTTTTATACATGAATATTTTTTCAATTTCCAATTCCCACATGATTTTTCTGCATTGGATTGCAGAATGCTTTATTGATGTGTAAATAGTAAACATCATGTAACTATTCTGTGTGAAACTGTTCCTTTCAACTTTCAATTGGTTGCGACTTTAATATAAAGTCCTAATTTATGTCACATTTATGCATTTTAAGTTTTCAATTGGCTCCGATTTAAAAAAATTGGTACATAAATAGTAAATGCTTCAAAATATCGGTAATCGGTACTTAGACGTTCACAAAGTAATTGAAAGCAATTTTGTACAACATTGAATTCCCTTCAGGCTCACTGAGGTGAATAAATATATGCCAAATGTACTAAATAACTATCGATTTGCTCAATCATTGTAGGAGTTCATCTTGCCCCTTTGAGAGCACGTCGTCAGGCTTTGAGGCTTTTCTAAGACCATCATTGGGATACTTTTTTATTCTTTATAATACTTTTAACCCACATTTTTCAGCTACTATAGAAGGAGCATTTTTATTATGGACATTTTTAATTAACTTTAGTTACCACTTACCCTTTTGATATGGGTTTTCGAAGTCTATCCACTAGATTTGAACTGTACTATGACCAATTGTAACTTTTAACTTGTAACTTCATAAATTCTACTTTCACAAATTCATTCGGTTTTATACCAGCGTACTTGGATCTTGTATCGCATTTCAAAACCAAGTATTTGAAACTGGAAGAGAATGAGATTGGAACTAATTAAAAATCAAAGCGCTCATACAAGAAGAAGTAACCTCTCTTTGCATTATTTTCGTGGGACCTTGTTTCCTCTTGCAATACATATAGCTCCGTGGGATGTGTAGTAGTAGTAGTAGTGGTAGTTGCAGAAGTAGAGAAACAAAATGATATGTACATAATAATACGTACGGACGTTGAAGATTGCATGTAAATATGAAAGACACAGGATCAGAGACAGAGGGAGAGAGAGATGAGAAGAAGAAGAAGAAGCATGGTACACTGAAGGTTTTCTTGTACTTGTATATATGGTGTGTGTGTGTAAGTTGGTATTTTGGTTCTTCCGGTTACTCATTAAAGTTAAATAATTTAGTTGAAGAATGTGTTGATGATGAAAGTTGGGAAAGTAATTTGAGACGATGCAGGAGAATCGAGTCGAGAAAGAGAGATGAGTGAGAGAGAGGGAGAATCTCTCTGACTTGACATAGCATGTCACCTCTTATCCTTGTATTCTGTATGTATCTTACATATTAAATGTGTAAGTGGTTAGTGTATAGTTTTACATATGAGTGTACATAATATACTTCTTTTGTCTCTCTCTCTTTCACTGTACCCCTGTTCTTTTCTTTTTCTCTTTCTTTTTCTATTACACTATTACTAACTTGTGAACAAGTCTACATGTGAGAACTCATGATCATGATCACACAGTCTCTCTGTTCTTTTTTGTGTTTACGTGTTTGCAGGATGCATGTACAATGTACATTGTACATTGTACTCTGTATTCTGTACACAGATGATGTCTACATAATATTACATATATACACAGATATTCTTAGTTACTCATTATACAGATACAGAAGATAATTTTCCGACACAGCATTTTAGCAATCATGTACATATGGATATATGAACCTTATATGTATAGTGTATATTACGAATATTATGTGGTATATAGATAGGTATGAACCGTTGTTGTTAAGTAGCCTGCCGTTCAAAAACCATGAGGAGCTTCATTAAGAATTTTTTTTCTTCTGTCGGCTCTACAGTCTACAGTCTACAGCCTACCGTCTAGAGTCTAGAGTCCTCTATATCACTAATGCAAATACATTCACACATACATACATATAGCTAATAGGCTTGAGGTTTGACTGCGGTAAATGGTAACGTACGCTTCCATGATCCGAAAGACAAGTACAAGTACAAGTACAGTTTCCGACAGAGTAGATGAATAAGAAGAAGAATTTAGCGGAACGAATGGGAAGAGGGAGAAAATACACGAGTAAAAAGGAAAAACGGCTTGCAGGAATACTGAATACATAGTTAACTAACTTGGAAAGAAAGAAAAAAAAAAGAAAAAAAGAAAGAAAGACAGAACGAAGACAAGTCGGAATCTAAATGAAAACTAACGAAAAAGGATCACCCTCGGTTTTACCGTGGTTTCAAATGAAGTCTCTCTCTTTTAAATGATGTCGTCTAGCCTTATTAGAGCGTCTAACTGTAAACTGTAACTGTGTTGTACAGCCTTCATGTTCAAAATATTCTTCAAAAAAATATTACAATATTATATAATAAATAACTAGCACATGAAGAATGAGGCAAGTTGAAAATATATTTCTATTTCATTTCCCACATTTTCCCATAAAGCTCCAAATAGATGTACAATGTAAATTACATTAGTTTTGTCTTTTGTCCCAATGACCCGTATCAACTTTGTCCTCTGTCCCTTGGTGTCTGATGAATGATGTTCCTTTTTATTTTAGAAAATTTCTAGTATTTTTTAGAGTTTTGAGTCATGTTGATGTGTGATTCAGTATTATTTAGAATTTAGAATAAAAGTACAATACAATAAAATTACAGCTGTAGTAATTTAATATTTAATTCCTCTTCTTTCTTTTCTATTCTGAACTTAAATTCGCATGTACAAAGTACAAAGTACAATTTACAATGTGCAGAGTACAGTGTACAAAAGGAACAAGGGATGTATAATATGTAAATTAGATATAAAAAGAAATACAACTAGAGGCTCAATGCTCAATGCTCAATGTACAAATAACACACAGTACAGTAAAGAGCGGGTATCTAGATACTTGTTGGTTATCCGAAGGTTTTTTTTTGCCCGTTGTTCTGGGTACATTGAGCATTCAATGATTCAAATGAAATTGTTACGACTCAAATGAAACTTCTTACGAGATAATCATAAACATCTGTGTACACTTGCAATAGGATTCAACTGCGACGACAAAACGACATGTAGAACGTAGAACACAGATACAAATACAGACACAAAGACCAAGAAGAAGAAGAAGTAAAAGAAAAAGACAACGTCACACTGAAAAAAAAGGATGGAAGAAAAAGATACGGATAAGTAAGAACAAGAGTGAGAAAAGATAAAAGGTCAGAGAAAAAACAAGGCATTGCTAACATTCCACTGTCACTGTTGAGTTGATGGCCTTTGTTTGCCTTCTTTTAACTGATCATTATGTATAGTATAGTTTTTTTTCATTTGGTTTACAGTAGGATGTACAAAATTAGATTTTTATTCACAACTTTTCCATTCAACTTTGGCTCATTAATTTTTGTGCTATCATGTATTTAACATTTAACTTAATGTATGTATAATATGTATATATTTAGTATATTGTGTATTTAGTGTTGTACAGTAGTGTCTTAATAATAAGTATACACTGTAATTATCATGTGGCATAGTTTTGTATTTTGTACAAATAAGTTACATGTATCATTGAAAAAGATGTAAATTATTTTACATTTAGTAGAAAGAATTACGATATTACACAGTACACATAATATGTGTTTAAGTACATTGTAGGTGAAAGGCAGTTTTGCTCTCTCTCTTGTAGTAAAATCCTGATTGTTTAAAACTTGAATAGGATAAGAAACATCAAAATAATTTTTCATTTGGCACTTTTGTCTCAATTTGCGATTCATGATGTACATGTATTTTCATTTTTCAAATCCATTCAGGTAAAAGTACAGTTGAATAAGAAAAGTAAGTAGACGATAATAAAAGGCCATTGTGCGATGTACAAATAAAACTATTTTATCTATTAACGATTTTTAACAATAACATTTATGTAAATAATAAGAATTAATAATCAATAATAATAATTGGTTTATGTGAAATATAGGTTTCTTGTTAAAGTATTTGAAAATATTGGTTATTGTGCCTGCCAAGCTCCCTCCATCCTCCAAACACTGAAGGCGTAGGACAATCTTTCGTGTGCTATGAAACAATTACTGAAAAGAAGAAACAAGAACAAAAAAAGTGTGTTTTGAAATCCATATGAATACTTCATATCTGTAATCTGTATGTTACAGTATAGAAAATAGAAACATTCCGGTTGAAATGAAAATTTGCCATGTGTTTTCATACTTTTTTTTTTGTACATTTGTATGCAAAATCTAAAACATAATATCATAATTCAATACTTTGAAATGTCATAATAATAAATAATAACTAATGGTATAAAGTATGAGAGAATCTCAAAGCTCAAAACTCAAAACTAAGAAAACTCAGTAGAGAGTTTCAGATTTCAGTTTAGTGTAAAGGGTTTTCTCACACATGACTTTAACTTTCACCATTCACCATTCCGGACAGGAAATCAAAGTATGTTTTTACTTTCATGTGCATGAAACTGTACACAACATTTTTTACTGAAGCTCAAGTGTGAAAATATCAGCACAGAGCGTAGATCATGTTCTGCATGATAGCTTTAGATTTTTTTTGAATATCAGAACAGTAGTCAGAAGTCAAAAGTAAACTTCACAAATATGCACATTGTACAATTTACAAAGTACATTCCGTCATGAACTTACTTTAACTGTTGACTCAATTCAGTGGAACTATCATCTTCACCTGACTGCAGAACCTAGAAAAAAAAACAATTTTGTCATGTTCAAATTTCAATTCAAGAGTTATTTTTAAGAACACATGCAAATTAAAACTAATTGCCACACTTTCCATGTTGACTGTTGACATTTACCCGCATCTACACACTCATACTCGATACTCAATACACTATACACTATATGTACATTGTACATAGTACGTACTATAATATCCTATATATATTGTACACACTCACTCATTTGCATGAGAGAAAGGAAAGAATACAATGTACAATGAGAATGACGGTGACAAGTTCTCTTAAAACATCCCGACGACAAGCCAATAACACACCAACACGTTCTCATCCGTCTTTCAACACACAAGTACACATAAAACATGGCCTGCCCACACAATACTCGGATAATATCTCACGTACATTTCATTTATAACATGTAATAGGCTTGTAGGAAAATTAATTACAATGTAATGTTTTGTTTTCGCGTATTTTTCTCCTCTCACAAATCTTTCGTTAGTCAGATTAAAATTCTTTAGGAAATGAATGAAGAGAGTTATGCATGTGTATTTATTTTGATTAAATAGAATATATATTATAAATTATAACATATTATGTACATGTATACATATAGTGTGTATCATCTGTAGTAGTAAAATAATGAAAGATAAAAATAATGATGATTAACCTGATAGAGGAAATCGATATATCTGGACGCCAATTTCAAAGTTTGTATTTTTGACAGTTTGTCGGATGGAAGAGTCGGAATTATTTTTCTTAAGGCAGCAAAGGATTCATTTAAAGACTGTGTTCTCTGTGTGTGGTTAAACAATAAAAGTTAATAAATTGCTTTGTTCATGTAAAACCTGTCACAATACAATGCCAAATACAAGGCATGAAGATGAACCATGAGAAATTGAGAAACATTTTGTTGTATAATGTATAGCTGAAATCATAGGAATGGTCATTCTATCGTTGTTTTAAATATTCATATACTTCAGGTCAAGGACTAACTACTCTGAAAATTTCAGAGTCCTAGAATACCCGGAAGTATTATTATAAATTAATAAAGTTCAAACTCAAGTTTCTCTCATTTCAAAATTACGACAGACATAATGATCATTCTCATGTTTTCAGCTATAGATATGACAATTTGTTGCACACATATGTACATAAAGTAACGTTTAACTACTGACTATACAAGATACCAGCAGATATAAGTATTTTTTGCTGAAAATAACTAAGGTTTTTTTTGTTTACCTGCCGTTCTCTAACATTCGCCATCCCTCGCTTTTTTCATGTAAAAAAAATATTGATCTTATTATTTGAAATGTTTTATTTGATTTTATTGAATAAATTCATTTAGAATTTAGAATATTGAAAATGCAAAGGAAAATACTAAACGTTTTTTGTATGTATCGTAATATATGCAAAACAAATGAAAATGAGTAATTTATCATGATTATATAATTAATATTTAGTATTATTACCGTAGTTTCTTTCCACTCTGTTGTGTTAAAATTATTTACCTGGCTCTGTAGATCGTCATAATTTTTAGTTTTCATCCTGGACTTTTTCACTGCACCACCACCATTAACAAGTCCACAAAAACCGTTATTACTAACACTGTTATTATTATTATTATTGTTCAAATTTTTTCTACTTTGTTTATTGGTTTTGTACACACGTGGTTTCTTTGTGGTTGTGAGTAACTCGTCATCAATGGTATTATTATTATTATTATTGTAACTGGTATGATGATGTTGATTTTGATGATGTGAATTATTATTGGTAATATTTTGAAGTTCGTAGGAACTGTGATTATGATTGTGAATATGATTATGATTGTAAAAGGCACTTGGTGAGAGTCTTTCGGATTTAATGAGTTCCGAGTTTGTGTTAGGTTTCAACTCGAGGAGGTCGGTGTTGTCAACAAAGTCGTCCATCATTGTTGATCTTGAGCTTTGGCGTTGCCTTTATTTTTTATGTTTTACACTGTGTAGAAAAAGTCCTGTTTTGTCCTGTCCCTTCTACGTTAATGTGATCTTTGTCACTCTGTCCCTAAATCTAAAGTGTTCTTGTAAATGTAAGTGTACCTAAGTGTTAAGTAAGGCACAAGGCACAGTGTATGAAGTATGAAGTAAGAAGTAAGAGGTACGATATTTGACGGTACACGTTTCACGCTACACGTTCTCCTCTTGTACTATTTTCCCTATGTATTTGTTTTAGTTGTGATGACTCTTGATTCTGGCTCTTGACTTCACGGAAGGAAACTGGCGAGTGAGAAGTCCTGTAGTATTTAAGATAGCTTTAGCTATAGATTTAGTTAACTACATTCTACATTCACTCACTCTCTCTTTTCCTTTCTTATTATTTCTTTTCTCCTCCTCTCTCCACAACATAGATTTTGCACTGATGTATGTATATACAAAACAGCTCTATACATATTATAACTTATAATATACAGATATGCACGTATGTAGAAAAGTTCGCTCATCATTTCTTTGCCTACAATTTAACTGTTCCATATTAACTATATCTCAAGTCTCAAGTCTCAAGCGATGGTACACGTTACAGATTTAAAGCATGTAAAATGTATAAATTTATGAACCTATCATCTAAATATGTATAGCAAAAGATATTATACAGAATCACATTTTCATGTACAGATAGGTACGTATGCATTAAGTATATTATATACACTTATGTAGTATACAGATACGTATAGGACATAGCATGATCCTGTACACTGTACACTGTACGTTGTACATCCATTCATCCATACTAGCAACTTTTTGGTTTAGTTTTTATTTTTGGAAAAGACTTTTAGTCGGGAGTCGGTCGGGAATGCTCATAGATGTTGGGCGCTTTAGATCTCCTGATGATGATGATGATGACGACGAGAACGACAACGACGACGAAGCCGGGAAAAGAAGGCAGGCTCACTTTCCATATCGCTCTTCACTCTTGACTCTAGACTCTAGACTCTAAACTGTAAACGTATCTACAGTATCTCTCCCCCAAGGAAATGACTATACCTAAAAGAACTGAGAGGACACTCTCTGTTCATTCATCAAAATATTTCTGCCGCTTGCGTTCCGTTCTCACTCATAACATTGAAACTTGAAAGGCACAAAAACTTTTACAGACAGGGAAAAGTGCACGTGAAACTTGAAAAGCATTCAAATGTATGCATACAGTAATACAGTATACATGTATTATTATTATGCTTCATGCTATACATTTTAAATTATACATACTCTTTATAGATATTGAAGGTGGTCACAACTAATAATACTAGTGATACTTTTAGTTAAAATAGGATTCAGGAACTTGACTCTTTCATAAATTTAAAAAAGACGGAAGTATAAAACATTAAATGTAAAGAGTAAAGACAGAAGGCAGAAAACGTCAACCAGGTCACTGCTAATATTCAAAACTTCCATTCAGTTTATTTATTTTTTATTACATTTAAGATTTAACTAGGAGAGAAGGTACCATATCTAATAGCTACATACCTATGTATATGTGTTCATATTTCCCTATTCCCTATTGTTACTTATCCATGTATTGTAGTAAATAATAAATGGGAACAATGAACAATTGGAAAAAAAGAGGGAACTGGAAAAACAATAAGCTCATTGTACAATGTACAACTATGTATGTCCTATAGATGGTAAATGGTAAAGTTGAAGAAATTGTAATGTATTTTTTCTCTTTTCTGTTCTTTTCATCATCTACCATCTACCATATTTATGTACAAATGTGTAAAAGAAATCCTTTGAGATGTATTTTAGGCATGAAAATTGAAAATCCAGTGATTTTTCATTGTCTATCCACCCCATGTCTTTTTTTTTCTTTTCTCCTCCACTCTCGACGATCATTTGATTTTTGATTGACGACCACTGATGACTCATTTTCACAGCATTCGGCATTGGATACTGTGAAGAGATCTTGTAATAAATTCTGAAAACTAATTTTTTTCTACTCTACATGTACAATGTACATTGTACATGGCATTGTACTTCACTCTTCTGACTCCTTGTACTTTGTACTTCATGTGAATTGTGAAAACGACCTAATAAAGGCAGCGAGAGACAGTGAGCGAGACAAGTTAGTTTTTCTTAAGTTAAGTCAGTACCATAGACCATAGACCCTTGGTCTTCATTCTTCATAGTATACACATATTATATTATATGTATATTGTCCCAAACCTCCAGCTGAGAAGAAAAGCAGCTGCATTAAGATGTAAGACGACGGACGACAGAAAAAGTGACATAAAGACACTGCTTGTATTGTTTTTGTGAAATGAGTGTGTACATTTTACATGTTAGGTATATGGATCATGATGTACATGTACACTGATGTCCACGAATGTTGAGGTAGGGGTTTCTCCAGTCTCCAGCAGCCGTGCGTAGATATGTAATATGTACAAAAAGACACACTCTCACACATCCATCCTCATTTACATTAAACATTTGACAGATCTAGAAAGAAAATGTTACTTAGGGCAGGGAATATACACACATGCATGTGTATAGTAGATAGTAGATATGCTGAATGCTGAATATACATTTGTACATGAAGCACAAAAACTGAAAACTAAAGAACATGAAGAAATCTTTGAGTGTATGTAGTATGTAGGAGCTTAATATATCTGTGCACTGTGCATGCAAGTGTCCAAGCATCTTCCTCCTTCTATACTTTTATTGGCTTAAACGTTTTCTGTAAAAACTATAATCCGGTTGTTTATAGAAACTTAATCCGTCCATTTCTAAACAACAACTGAGATTGAAACTCTTAAACAAGCTAGTCTCTCCCATGTATTACTATTCAATGCTCTACTTGAGTACATGATACATATTTGTTATGGTATAGAATAAGAAAATCAAGAAGGAAAAACCATGGGAAGAACTAAATGTAATATGTATGGCAGTATAATACTATATACACGTTCCAGAATGAAGATGAATACAATGTCATTTTGAGGACTTCGACAGCGAAAAGAAGTAGAAAGTTCAATTATGCTAAATATTATAAATATCGGTGCTTGTAAAAAAGGTGTTTGTTATTTTTTTTTCTTGATTTCATTTATTATCTCAATTCGCATCTCGTAAATAAGTCTACAACGTAACGTCCCTTTACAACACAATATACAACAATATATCATATATATATTATACATCATTATGTTATAATATAATATAATCATAATAAGTATTATTCTCCTTATTACAATAATAATAATAATTATAATAATGTTATTCGTTATTCGTTTACATATATATATTATGTATTTAGATATCAAGTACCTGTATTTTAATAATTACATTATTTTTTCTACAGCTGATAATCACGTCCTCAACAACGGCTTTGTAATATTGTTCAAGCTCAGCCGAATCCACATCTCCAGAGTCAAGTAAATTTAAAATTGAATTTTGAAGTTGATTGAATAGTTCCATATCCACATTGGTTTGAGTAATATACCCAATAGACTTCATCTTTTGATTTTCTGGAGCATTATTTGTAACATCAATGCCAACAGAGTCGTAAAGACTAACATTTTGAAATCGCCAATCAAATAAGTTAGATCCATCCCGAAGTAAAGGATGAGTAGGATCATTCCAAATAGGACCATACTCTTGAAGCATGGGCAGCATGATCTCATATTTTTCTTTATATGAAAGATTAAGCGAAATATGAACAAATGAGTCTCCGGGGTCTTTGTGTTGGTTCCAAAAATCAATAATTTTGGCATGAGTTTTATCCCACTCTAATCCTTTAGAGGAGACGACTCTTGACGATTTATGAACTTTTAAATGGAACTTGCTAAAGAGAAATTAAAAATTACATAATTACTATAGACAATTTAAAATTGAATTAAAAATATATAATAAAAAATAATACTACAAATTAAGCTACGATTTAAAAACTATAAAACAAAAAAAAAACAAATACAATAAAACAAATTTCATTTAAAATAGTATCAACTTACTTCCGAGATGACTTTGAAAACTCCTCGTTTCTACATATCAAACAACCACTTTCAATCGTCAAATTGAGAGGATTGCAAACATGATTGGGATCTTTTGAATAATTGGAGATGCAGCTGAACCCTGAGCAAATTTTGTTTAAACATGAGAGGTGCATAAATTTCCCATCTTTTGTACACTGGAAACCTTTATCCTCTCTGCCATGTGGACGAAATACCCCTTGTTCATCTAAAAGGCAAAGGCGGCATTGATCCTTACCTATATAATGGAAAAAAATACAAAATAGTAGTAAACGTCTATTAAAAATTATAAATATTGT
>JABASP010003121.1:0-15678 GCA_019776565.1 Sminthurinus signatus | reverse complement strand
CATGATATGGGTGCATAGCCTGAGTGAAAATTCCATCGGAATGCATCTTTATATTAACTAGTACAACGCAAATGACGTGTTCACTATGGTCAAATTTATGAAAAAAACAAAATTCCTCCCTTTATGAAGATTTTGGACCGCCTTGAGAGCATAAATGCTTCGATTCCGGAAGCGGAAGTTGAGTATGAACTTCTATATACTCGGTGAAAAAAGTCTCATATTGCCCCATGCTCACTATGTACAATGAGTCTAAATACTGCCATCACGTATTCCAACTTGTTTTGACGGGCTGTGGGTAGTTTTTGTTGTCTCTTATTGCCCCAATGTACAGAGACAGAAGTGGCGTATTCCCTCTGGACCAGTTTGCGAAAACCGATTATTCCCCCTGGTCCAGTTTATGAAATCCGCTTATTCCCTCTGCTTTGCCTACTACTATTATCTGTTGAATGTTAAATGTTGAATAGACAGAGACAACCATGGAGACAAAATCACAGCTGTAGCTCAACACTCAAAACTCAAAACTATTTAAAACTGTGGATTGTGGATAAAAAAACTACAACACAACACATGGTGTGTACAAACTGTTGGTTGAAATTAAAATGCTACTAGTTGAAGCAATAAAAATTGAATTTAATGGCTAGTACAGTCATAGTCGAGCTCATAAAATCTCTGCTTTATTAGTATTGCATTGTCCACTCATGCAGCTCAACAGTTCAAAGCATCAAAGCACAAGCTTTTCCACCGTGTTTTTTTTCTTTCCCTTTTTCCCAAATAAATGTAGCCATTGTCATTGTACATTGTACACTGTACACTGTACACATAAGAGTCGATCACAACTCCATATTATGATGCTATTAAGCGGATAACGGATAAAAGGAGTTGCCTTTTTTGTTGCCGTACACTGTACACTGTACAGATTATCATAAAAATTCAGCGGCCAGATTCATCTACCAGAAGGAACAATGGTTAATAGTAAATAGTAAACAGTGACTGGTGAACGGTGAATGGTGAACGGTGAATGGTGAATGGTGATGATAATGATAATCGTAGATGAAAACGAGTTTTCTGTCTCACTTTCTTCTTTCTCTTTCATCTTTGTTCCATATCCCATATCGCCTTATCTGACAGCTTTCCCTTTTTTTATACTTTAGACTTGGACAGGGATTTATAATTTCTTTTGAGCTTTCTCTTTCTAAAAAATAAAAATATGATGCATACAGGCGCTAAACTACAAAGCCCACTTGAAATGGAGTATAAAACACTATTCTTTCTGCAGCTTTTCTCCACATTTAAAAACTTGTACGATTCACCCATGATTTTTCAAAAGCACAAAAAAAGGTAAGTTGTAGGCAAAAGTCCAAACTATAGAAAGTAGAAAACTGAAAACCAAAGCCAAATCCAAAGCCAAAAATCTGCCCAAATGAGTATTTTATGCAAGAATAAATACATATCTTTAGACTTTGGACTATGGATTATGGATAAAAATTGAAGCAAGATTTATCGAGGGAAGAAATTTTTCTTAACGATCTCTCAATCGCCTTATAAAAATATTCAGCCAGATGTATCTTGAATCCGTTCACCATTCATACATTCACGCACTCATACATTCACATTCACATTCACGCACAACTCACAAGTATTGGTATTGGTAATTTTACATCTATAGGAAAACCTCACAGATTTCCCCAATATCCAAAATCCAATATGCTTTTCACTGTACATCTCACGCGTTTTCCCTGTATTTACGAGGAAATGGAAAAACTACCGTGGGCAAGATAGAAGAAGAGGGAAAAGGGAGGGAAAACTCTTTACTTCTAACCCTGATGATGAGCATTATCTTTGAATTGAAGATTGAAGACGAAGAGAAAAGATGTAGAAGAGAAAGAAGGAGAAGGAAAGAGAAAGGACAAGACGATGGATATGACCAAAAATCTCTTTCCCCTTATTTTGCCGTAAGCAAAGGAAAAGAAGAAGAGAGAGAGATGCGGACGGAAACCAAAGGAAACCAGAAGGAAGCAGATGAGCCTTCCTCCATCTTTCCCTTGTTTTCACGCATGCAGGGAGATAAAGATACATTTATTAAGGAGCATTCAGGATTTTAACGGCTTACATGCTCCCATAGTGCATACAACATTCAACATACACCATACACCACTGCTCTTTTCTATTCTATTTCATTCTATTTCCAGTCTCTGTACTACCCACACAAACGTGTACGCTTTACATTGTACATTGTACAGTGTACATGAGCAGTTGCACGGTGCATACTGGTGGATATGGATGTGGATGTGAGAGGAAGAGCTGAGAAGAAGAGTGGAAAGTAGAAGGGGTGTGTGTGTGTGTGTGAGGGTTATTGTCATTAAAATCTGTTCAAGAATACGTAGAGTAGAGAATGGAGAAGCACAGCGACAGTGATCGTCTTTTGGTTGTATAAAGACCATAAATCTCCAAAGCTTTCACTGACTCCTTTTCTTCCGTTTCCCTCTTCATTGCCATTGCCATTGCCATCATCACCATCAGCATCACCACCACAAAAGTGGAGCTTCTTCTTCCTTTTCTTCTTTTTCTTCTTTTTCTTCTTACGTTTCTTTGTATTCTTCCCAAATCTTACTATCGCCATTATGCTAGAGTCGACGATTGAAAATGCCATAAATTGCCATCGCCATTTTCCATTCAACTTGACTTAGACCATAAGAAATTCACCGGTGGAGTCGAGTTTTTTTTACACTAGACACTAGACACTCGAAACCCGACACATATTGTCCTGCTAAGTACCTATTTTCCCCCTCTATTCCTGTAATACATCCTGATAATGATAATAACAATATATATTTTTTGTCTCCACCGGACGTGTGAGCGCAGGAATATGAATTTCACTTTACACTGTGGTTACTATAATGTATAATGTACAATGCTGCTGTCGCCCTTGATTTTTATTTTGCTTTGGTTTTCCACTTAACGTTAACATTAGAGTTGCCATCTCCTTCTTCTTCTTTTTCTGATGCCCTGATGATGTTTCGATTCTTTTGGAGTTAAAATTACAAGGGCAGGAGACTGAAGAATGCATGCATGGATTCTTTTGCCTACTGCAAACTGGAAGAAGGATGAAGAGTGGAAAATAGAAAATGAATATATAAATATGAATATGAACTTCACATATGAATTCGGAATTCTGATTCTGAATTTTAAATTCATCATGATTACGCAAGAAGTCTGGATTCTTGGGTTTGGGTACAGCTAATGCTAATGGTCTATAAATAGTGAGGAGTGAGGAGAGGGTAACACAAAAGTAATTGAGATGAGCACACCAACTTGTGCATAGTTTATGAATGTTGGCGTGCAAATGCACAAATCATTCCTGTCTGTCCACAAAATAGAGAGAAAGTGTTTGGTTTTGGTTTGGTTTAGTTTGACTCAACTTTGCTCGGCTTAGCTTTGGCTTGGTTTGGTTTAGCTACCTTTTCTACCTTCTCCTTTTACTTTCTTCTTTTCAAATCAAAAAGAGTTGATGGTTGTAAACGAGAATGAGAATGAGATGGTGAAAGTAGAGGAAGAATAGAACAAGTGTATAGCGTATGAATATGGAATATGGAGTATGGAATATGGTGGTCTCCTTTGCTCCATTTTACTTTGCATGGCTCCATCACATCATCACTGCTATGGCCATCTTGTTTCTATATCACCACTACATGCAATATTTTCATAATAAACTACCCTACAGGTTTATTCACCGCCGCCATCAAACTCAGCATGTAATATAATGATTCCCTCAGCCATCATAAGAGAGACACACAATGGGAATTCATCGAGCTGGATTGTGCACGGGAAATGGGGAATGGGAACGGTGACTACATAATATAATATGTATAGTTTATACTGTACTCATGTGCTTCTAGCTTCTAGCTTGTAGTCGTCTCTCATTTTTTCTGGTACACTTGCTCCTTTCTCCCACAAACACACACCCACAAGCTTTTTTCCTACTTTTTTTCACAGAAAGGTTGAGACTTGACTTGGCTTGGCTTGGTTTGTCTCTTGAGTACAGTTTAGTTTCTCTCTGGTCTCAATTAGACTTAGAATTGAGGTGAGTGAAAGAGGGAGATGACGAGAATGTTCAAAAATTGTTTTGAGAATATGAAACCTGTCCTGGTACAAAGTACAAAGTACAAAGTACAAGTAAACAATAAACAAGAACAAACCACCAAACTACGACTTACACCTACTCCAAATTGTACTGCGTCCTCTTTCTCTTTCTTTTGAAATCATATGCGTGAAATTGTCAAGTTCCATTGAAAATTTACTTACTTTACTTACTCATGAACAGCGGCTATTGTCATATTTGTGAACAAGCTGTTGACAACATGGAATGTCGAGAGTTGAGAGTCGAGAGTTGCATAATATATCTTCTTAAATTTCATACTCACACACACAACTCACAAGGTCCATGTACAATGTACAACTTCTAACAAGTGTGTAATGCATGAGTAATGAATATTTATGAGTGAAAACATAATACATAATACGAAATATCGGAATACTTTTACAATACACCTACGCTGACATTCAACATTCAACTATTCGACAACCTCTCAGTTTTCACCCTCATTCAGCTGTTATGACTTTGGTAACCTAACCGAAACCACAAACAAAAGAAATACACTAGTTTCAAGTTGCTCAGGGATTGTTGTTGTTTTAACCTGGGAATTGCTTGATAATTTTCACTGTTTGGTTTGGTTTCTAAAGAATTAATTCAAAAGTATAGTCAATTGTGTAATTTTCTGGTCCGGCTTCTATTACACAAATGTTGGTTTTACTTTAACAAGCATAACAGTTATTATGGCTGACGGAACAAAATAAGTATGTATAATATATACAGTATACACAGTATATAGTCTACACGCCGGTAATTAATTAATTTCTTCATCATTTTACGACAAGTTGAGCAACTAACCAAAAACCAAGAAAATATACGGCGTTTCAAAAGGCATTTGGAATATTTTTCATTAATTTACAAAGAGGAATTCAACGATCTTTTGTAACAACATTTTAGGAAATGATGTGGAGCGTCCTACGTCATACTTCAAACTTCATGTCATGTTTTTCATGAAATAGGATCATACGGGGAAATGTCTCTTTATGACCAAGAGTAAAACCTGCATCCTGCATACTGCATACATTCACACATGAACATGAGTGTAGATTGTAGATGGTAGACTTGGATATGTTGAAGAACAAGATATAAAAATTCTAGTTAAAAATAATGCCACCGTCTAATTTTTGAGGTCAAAACATAACCTTGCATTTTGTGATAAAAGTATTTCATGTGTTTTGGCGTTTCCCGTTTCCCATTTGCAGTCTACAGTCTACAGTCTGGAGTCTACAGGAGTCCTTAACAATCGTTTATTTTGAACAACTAGCTTCCAGCTTCTAGCATCTCCCAACTTTGTACATTGTACAGTGTACATGAATAGAAGATTATGAAGCAGAAGGAAAAACAAGGAAAGAGAAAGTATCAACTGACACTTATAAATTCATAGTCATATTCCTAGTCATTGTCGTATACAGTATTTAGATATGATGACTGCAAGTGCAGCGACTGGAAGTAAAATGTAAAGGGAAAGAGTGGCTTGGAAAAGACGAGAAACAAAAAACAAAACGTCCTCTGTCTCATATGAAACATATACAAAGAAAAATACAGAGTATAGAGTATAGAGTGTGTGAAATAGCGGCGGACAACCGTACCGCGAGAAGATAGTTCCATTATACACAAATACACAAAAAGCATATAATACAGAATACAGAATGTAGAATATAGAGCACTTCTTGTGACTATGGATGAGGAAACACCACCTAGCATTTTATTTTACTACAATAATATTATGAGCTTTCACCAAAAAAGAGGACGTGCAAGTAAAAGTATGGAAATGGATGGTAGAAAATTGTAGAGGACGGAGAAGGCGAATAAGCGGCGTCTCCCTTTTTTTACCGTCACAAGTTTCTCGTAAAAGCAGTTTGTATGTATCTAGTACGTACAATACAGAATATACAGAATGTACAGAATATTGCATATTGTACTAGTGGCGCGTCATCACAGCCCGGACCAAAACAGAACAGACCAACGGAAGGCCAAAAGCCTTGCTAAATGTGATATGCAATGGACTGGAACAGAGTCTAGAATCCAGAGTCTAGAATCTAGAATTGGAGCTCTTTCGCAGTCGAATTATTTTTTTCCTCCTTTCATTTCTTCTGTATGATGAGAAGTTAATCCTCTGCTTGTAGTTGGACTTGGAGTTGGACTTGGACTTGGAGTTACAGTTGAGAAAAAATAAATAGTAAAGATAGAATAGAGACATGAAAAAACACAGAAGAATCACAAGATAAGCTTCTACTGTCTAGATCTAGATAGTTTTTCTCTCAAGAGTTAGTCTTTTGTAGTTTAACTTTCTCAAGCATTTTGCTAGAATACTTTGCTAGTTTTGTTGTGTTTTTTTCTCCCATTTAATTTTTTACTGGAAAATTTCAAAAAATTAATGTCTTTTTTCAAACAGGCAAAGTGCGAAATGCGAAACCTAGACCAAGAAAAAGTAATGACAAATGATAATAAAGAATGTAGACTATAGTCTACAGTCTACAGTTTACAGAATAGCCTTGTCGAGACTTTTTTTTGCCCCAGTGATAATAATTTATATGGAAGTTTATGAAGTATTTCATACAGTTGGGTTTACTTCATATTCATGTTCATTTCCGCTTCACTGTCGCTTTGAAACTTTTTTCCAGTGTGAAGAAAGGTATATGTATTTATCTACTTGTATCGTATCAACCGCTACTGTGAGCGGAAGGAAAGTTGAAACTTTTTGAATGCAAAAAGTAGTAATGGAGCAACGAGGCAAAAATTTATTTATTTATTGTGCGACTTTGATTTTATTTTCTCTCTCCCTCTGCTTCTGTCTTCAACTGTGCCTTTCGCCTTTCTCTTACGAAGCCACCATTTTGACTGTGATTCAAAGAAACATGCCCAATGCCCAATGTCTATTTTCTCGTGTACATGAAAATTTTCGCACATTGTACATTGTACATGATGTACAGTATACAATATACAAAAATTCAAAATCCTTGGAACAACTTTGAAAGAAATGAGGAAAAAATAACTTTATGTAACACTTTTTTTGCATAGATAGATAACTCACGGTATTAGTTTTGTACCAACACTTGTATTATTGCTATTGCTTTTTATATTTCTGTTTCTGTTTCTATTCTATCATTGTACTTGAATGGAATTGAATGATGAATGATGAATTGAATGGGGAAAGGAGTGAAGAGGAGAGGGAACTCAAGTGTGATTTCTTGAAAACAAAATCATTCACTGTGAATTTACACATAGAATATAGAGTACGGAATATAGAGTAACGGAGAATGAGAACAGAGAAAGGCTAGAGACTAGCCAAAGAAAAGCAAAGCAAAGAAAAGTAATAGAAAGTTGAAGAAGGAGTAAAGTAAACTCCACTATTCACTGTAAAAAGTGGTGAATGCAAAATATAAAAAACTAGGTTGAATTCAAGCCTGAACATTGAACATTTAACATGGATTTCATATCTGCATTCACATTTACAGAAAAAAAGAATGTAGGGAAAATCTAGAGAAATGTGAAAAAGTTTTGTTGTTACCAACCGGAAAAGTTTTCTCTTCCAAAGTGCAGTAGCAAAATAAAAAGGGGAAAAACTAACGTACAGCATTGAGGATTGAGTGAAAATGCGTGGGTATGAAATAGTCAAGTATCAAGTACTCATCTTACACAAGGACAGTGTAAATAAAGAAAACTAGGATAAAACTAAAATTCACACTTGAAATCTTGTACATTGTCCGATTTTAAAATTTGTACTTTTTTCCACTCAATATTTTAAACTGCCTCTTTGTTGATTCCTCTTCTTCTGGTTCTGTACTGTATAAAGAAAGGGTTGGCCTTTGTCGTAATATTGGAGGAAGAGACGTAGTTTTTCATCCATAAACGTCAAGAGATCAAATGCCGAATTATTATGCACACCATTAACAAGATAGTAATACTGTGTGAGAGTAGGGAGAAAGTAATAAGATTTCCTCATTACTATTTTCTATTTTGATTGCCTTGGTTGGTTTGGTTGGTTTGGTTTTTGGCTCTTTGGCTTTGGCAAAAAAAGAATATCTACATGATGTAGTACACAGTATAGAGTGTACAGTGTACAATGAAATGGAAACAAGATGAAAGAGTGGGATTACTCGATGTGAAAGTAATCAATCACATAAGCTGCCGAATATCTCGCAAAATGAGACATAAAAGGAAAGAGGGCGAGGGAGACTCAAATTCGAATTGGAATCAGAATCTGACGAATACATAGAAAAACAACTCACATGGTCTAATCAAATAAGACGTGTGTAGTGTGTAATGTGGAATGTGCCAGACGTAAGACGTTATAATCCTTGCTGTCTTCCAGAGCTGATTTCATTATCATGATTCTATTGATTTCCCGTCTGTCTTAAATTCTCTTAGGTCAGGGGCTGCATGATACCCTCCTCACAACATGGAACATGGAGCTGCAGTGGAGGTGCATTGTACAGGAGGGAAATAAATTGATGCCACATACACACACTCATACATGTACATTGTACATTGTACATTTGAGATTGTACAATGTGCAATGTGCATGCATACAATCTGACTCAACTTTTCAACTTTCCTTCTTTTAGGTACTTTTAGTGGAGAATTTTTCATACTTCATCTCTCTTGGCTCTTAGTATGCATCTTGACAAGAACCTACTTTCTTTTCAGATTTCAGAATTTTCTGTATAAAATATAAAGGATGCCGAAAGAAATCTCGACTCGACCGTCGAGGTTTCTTTTTTAGATTGCAGATGTATTGTACATAAAGATAAAGTGTGATGCTGTATCTAAAGCTAAAGCCTTTATGAAAGGTTTTTTTTCTTGAAATGCACTAGTTGTAACTGACATTATATTACATTATACTATATATTGGGTTTCTGGGCCTCTCTAAAAGTCAAAACTTGTCTTGACCCTGAAAAACTTTTCTTTTCATCTTAGTTTAGTTTTTTAAACAAACATAGAATGGATTTTTCATTCTTTGCAGTATTGTGTCAAAACAACATGATCAGTAATAAAATATCTAGAATCAAGAATCAAGAATTAAAAGTCAACAGCGAAAATACTCAAAGAAAATTCAACAAGACATTAAAAACACAATGTTGTTTATCTGCTTTTGAAATTTGAGGGGTCTAGTAAAATATCACGAATCTCTGATCTCTGATTTTATTCATCTTCCAAGAGTAGAAAATAATACAAAAAGTCAACCAACATACAGACACAAACACAACTGCAGCTGTCCCTGCATAATTTCTAGTTTCTATAGTATTTGACTGTCAGTTTCCCTTTCTTGTAAATTCTGTACACATTTGAGAAATGAATGAATAAAATGAAGCTGCATCTTAAGTGGTTGAAAGGGTTAAGGAAGAAGAAACAACTAGAAAAGTCACCACACGTCAACATCACCTGCAACCCCTTTGTATTTTGTAATTTACTCACAACTGCAAATCATGTCGTTTCTCTTACGTAATTCCACAGTTGTTTTCTCCTCCTTGTTCAAAAGTTTATAGATGAAATGCAACGCAGTGTTTAGGACTTGCATTTAAATTTGAATTTATTTTCTTTCTCCCCCTTGCACTTTTACTTGTGAATTAGTTTTATTTTGATGACAAAAGGAACCAGGAACCAGATTGAGAAAAAGAGAGAGATCTCATTTAAGCATATAATGTTCAGAGTATTTCCCTATTTGCTTTTCCTATTTACACGCTGGTATAAGGTTTAAATGTTTGGACGTAAGAGAAAGTTGAGTGAGGAATATCAAATGTCCAGAGCCAAGTCAATTGTTTTTATAAACTTCCACTTTCCATTAGCCGTTTGATATTTATACTTTATACTTATTCTTTTGCATGCTCTTGTAAGAGAGAAAGCACATTATGTAATACATTAGTACATGCACAAGTTTGCTGTAGGTTGTAAGTTGTAGGTTGTAGGACGTGCACCAGAGGTGAACGTTGAAGGAGGGTTTGATATTTGATAATAAAAGAGCATGCAAGAAGCCGATTCGAGATTTTGTCAGCATTCATTTGAGAGCTTAAATAGGACCCAAATGGCATGATGGCCGTTTGAGAAAACGTCGCGAGGTCATAATACTGATAAGAGTAGCTAGAGTGACGACAAGACGGACGTAAGAACTTGTAATATCTCATTATTTCAAACCTAATAAATTTCCTTTCTAATAGCACATTTCACTTGACTCCATTAAATCTCAACTATTTTACAATCTACAAAATGCACAACTTACCGTTTATACTGTACAATATTATACAATGTACAATGTACAGATTACAAAGTCTAATCGTATTATTATTTTACAACTAATTTTTTTCCAAAGTCCAACTTGAACCAAACAACCAAAGTTTTTGGAAACATTTTTAATGAAATGTGAGCAAAAATTGAAAACTCATTTGCATTTTGGTTTCATGAGAAACTTGAGATAGAAAATATAATAGTAAATATTTACAAGTATAATATATAATAATATGTAAAGCTTCACTGTTTACAGTTACCTACAGTTTTCCTCCATCTTCTGTTTATATTTATGTCCTGTATAATGTTTGTTTAATTTTGTCATCATGTTGGCAATGCACAGAAACTAGAAACTGTATACTTTTTGTATAGTTAAAAAGTAAGGACTTGTATAATATCATGAAATTGTATATTTATACACATGAAAAACACAATCGAAGAAAACTCTAGATCTAGATTTTTGTTTGGTGTTTGGAGAAAAGGGAAATGAGTGAAATGAAAAAAACAAGGAACAAAGTAAAGAGATTGCATGTCTCTCGTCTGACTCTTTTTGAAAAAATAGGAGAAAGTCACGAGCTCTTAGATTGTACATCGCACAAAGTATAAAGTATAAAGAATAAAGAATGTATGCATATCAAATGTACAATGTACAACAAGATTGAGCAATGTCAGCATTTGCTTTCCATTTCCTTTCCCTCCCTTTTTATTTTCATTCCTCTTGTGCTTTCTTCTCTTTTCTTCTGTTCTCGACCATTCTAAATAAATCCATATGTACACATTGAATACATGTAATACTTTCTCCCCCCTTTCATTTTATTTTCATTTCCATTCTCTTCCATTTCCTTTTTCTATTCCCTGTGTGACGATGACGATGATGATGATAACGATACGATGACGATAGGATGGAGCAATCGGATAGTATAATAAAAATGTGCTTCAAATTTGAATATAAGAGTCATCAAAATTCTCATTCTCCACATTCCGAAATGGCGAATATGAGAAAAGGAAAAACAAGGACAAAAGAATGCAAAGACATGTCTTAAAAAAATTCAAAACAGATTCTTTAGTTTACCATCGAGCATTGAGCATTGAGCATCGAGCCTTCGCCTTTCGCCTTTCGCCTTTATACTTTCCGCTTTTTCAATAGTACATTTTTTTCATGTTTTTTTTCATTCAATGTGCATAAATAAAATGTTTATGCAACAAATTTCAAAACGGAGGCTTTGTATCATGTTTTATTATCTCATTGTTTGTTTGCTCCCTGCTTAACGTATCTTTTGTTATTTTAGCTTTGACATCTTGTTTTGTGTTTTGTATTTTGTATTTTGGATTCGGAATTTCATTCATGGCTTTGAAACATTGTACAATGTACATTATACATATTTGCTCAAGATTCATTATTACGGCTGTATGCTCAACTCTTTACATTCTGTACTAGACAGCTTTGACTGAGGTAAACAAAACAAAACACAACAAACGAAGCAGATGAAAGAATAGGGGAGAGGAGAGATGAGCATGTGCATTAATCGTAATGATGAAAGTAATTATGCTTTGAAAAATAATTAACGTTTTACGATCACCTCCACATCAAAAACATGAAGAAATACCAAATAAACAGTCAGATCCAAAGTCAAAGTCAGAGAATAAGAGTCGGATTTAGAGTGAGCGACAACGCCGCTGAAATTAAAGATTATGCAAAAGAGAGGGTGTGGATAGTGCATTCCGATTCCAATTTCAATCCTTCCTCTTTACTTTATCTGACTCTGGCTTTCCCTCAGTTTGTGCGTTCTCTTTCCTCGCATGCAACTTTCCCTTCACATGAATACTGTATACGTATATTTGTATGCTTACACTAATTTTAGCCTTTAGTAAAGATGCATACATGCGACTAATATGTATGCGTATTGTGTATAAATTGCAACCCTTTCACCGGGGGAAAGTGGAAATCACAAGTTTCATAATAAAAGTGTGTACAATGTACAGTATACGGGCGGTCGTAAAAAGTACTTGGTGTAAACACTTTTCTGTTTATTTATAGGTATTATGTATTATGTGTTCAATAAGTATCAAACTCCAAATCCAAACGGGAGCTTCAGTTCCCTCGGAGCTTTGAATATCTTGATATTTATACACAAGTTCCTCCCCATTCAGGAAAAGGAGAAGAGGAATTCAAAATAGTCTAGTGGAACTGCAGTGGAGTGGAGTAAAAGTCAAAATCAACTTCCTTATTCCATCTTCCCCTTGAAAATGATACTCTTGAAAACAGAAGATGTGAAAGTTGAATGTTAAGCTTCGCTGAATCTTACATGTACTATATTGAAATCAGTAGGAGCTTTTGCTATCACGACTGTTTATTCTTCTAACCCAAGCTACAAACTACAAACTATAGTATAAAGATATTTGTGTACATGTAGCATTTATTTATCCAATGCATATTTTTTGAGAGGCGGAATTATATTATGCATGTGAATTTGAATTTGGATTTGAATTTAAATCTGGTCTTACGATAAGGGTCTTAAAATTTATATCTTAGGATGATGATTCTTTATAAACTTGATCGCTTTTCTCCCCAGGGTATGCTTTTGTATACAGATATCAGACATCAGTACAAATTCATAGTAGTTCTCGTTCTAGTTCTAGCTTAAATAAGAATGGACAGCTTTGCTTTGGTTCTTTTTCTTCTTCTTTTCTTTCTTTAAGCTTTAAGATGATTGAACTCCTTCATTTCCACTTTACTTTCATGTCTGAATTCAATAACTTTTGAAGTACCTCAAAAGCCGAATTCATGAAAAATCAAAAGCGGTAAATGGTAAATTTTAAGCTTAATTTTCTGTATTGAAGAAACTCCATTGGTATTGGACTGAATTATAAAATCAAAATGTATAAATCCAAGAACAAGAAAAGCATAACTTTTGATTTTTGATTCTTTGTCAGTTTGTATCATATTCTATATGCCTTGAAAAATAATCACGAAATGAAACAGAGCTAATGAGGGAGATTAGTCAAAATGAGTCAAATTAAATCATCAAAATACAGAAATGCCAGAAATACCAATAGGAGTTTTAAAGCTGAGCTTTGCATTTTGTCTAATAAACACGTGAAATGAATCAAATGAAGCCGAATTTCATTTTGTCCCTTTCATCAACTTTCTCTTTGTACCACCATCTATTATCCATTGGCATCCAAAATTTGGCATTAGTTTGAGTCAAAGCTACAAATGTATAATATTTTATCATCAAACACTGATCATGACTTTCGTGAGACTAAATTTCCAAACTTAATACTTAATACAGATAAAACAGATTTACTTTACTGTATAATACGCTGCATAATCTTTCTCAAATATTTAGCGTATATAATTTTCCAAAGTGGATTTAAATATGACTTTATTTACCAAAAAGTGATTCTCTGAAAAGAAAATTCATAGCATGTACTATAATATTTTGATTTTGTAAAATTATGTGTAAAAACACAAGTTTATTTTAAAAACTAATATATTATTTAGGTTTTGGGTGTGTTTTAAACGTAATAAAAGATAATGAATTGAAAAAAGTAGCTTATATCTTACAGATTTAAGTCCGTAGAATATGGACGTGAAACAAAGATAAAATGCTACTGCTCCTCCTTCTTTTTATGTATTTTGAAATGTTGCTGCAATAAATGCATATGTGTAAAGTGTACAGTGTACAGTGTGCATTGTAAAGTGTACGATGTACTTGGAAACAAGGGGAAGACACGAGGCTTATTTTATGTTCTCAGCCTCACTTGGTTGGTAGTCTGGAGTCAGACGGAGAAAGCATGTTTATGCATTAACTTTATGTACCTGTGTAAACTGCATATGATGAGAGACGATGAAAGAAAGTTCTGGTGTGGATATTTCATGTTGTTGGTTGTTTGTTGCTGGTAGTTGGAAGTTGGTAGTGAGTGTATTGTATATATTCATACTCTTACTCATTGTAATGTATACGCCATTTCACTTGTCAGTTGATCACGATAAATGTGATTTGTAAGGATTACTCACGAAAAAACGGAATGCATCCAGCAGCTGAAAAGCACAGAGGCTAAAAACAAAACTTTCTCTTTCTTCCTTTTGATTACCAATTCTTAACGTTCCTTACTCAAGTTACTTTTCCTGGCTTTTAGTTATATTACTCTTTTGAGTATGTACAATGTACATTGTACATTAAATTGTAGGATAAAGAGAAAACTCTATCTAAAATTCCATTGGAAAGTGAGCATCTAAACAAAATTTTGTGCAAACATAACCTCGAACATAAAAATATAAATACAGCAAACTCTTTATCTGGTTTCTAACATTGAGCATTTTATACTTTTTGCCTATACAAGAATTTGCCATCGGTTACAGAATGCTAATGCCATGAAACAATTGAATAATTGAATATTTGATAAAATGCATCAAAATGGGAATTTCGAAAAGCGAGATTCGCCGTACAGCTGTACACTGTACAGATTACGAAAAAAAAATTCAGCTCGAGATTTACATATTTTTTGTATGGTCGCAGTTCGCAATCTGTTGGTGAACGTCAGTTGTCGACTGTCAAATGCAGCGAATGACCTTGCAACAGAAATACATTGTGTTTCTTCTTTCTTCAAGTTGTGTGAATATGAAGATGAAGACGAAGACGAAAGAGAAGATGGAGAAAACTGCATCAAATCCACTCTATTGTATTCCCATTTCACCTATCAACGACCTTGCCACAGTTGAAACAAAACCCTCCTCCATATTTTACATTGTGAAATAGAAATGTAGTCAGTTGTAATGAAAAGAACACAATCTTTCAGCGTAACTCAGTTACGTGTCTAGTGTACAAATAATCAACTTTATTTCCTCGAGATACGATTACGATCGAAAATCAAAAAACGTCACAAAAATGGTATGCAAAAATCTGCAACCAAACTAAACTTTCAAAGGCTTGATATTTTTCTAGACCCAGTTTTAGTTTATCGAATTCCAATCTTTTTCATTCTTTACGTTGAATGCTATGGATTTTTGTGACTGTTTGCAAAACTGTTTACTGTTTATTGTTTATGGAACATGAACATAAAACTTTTATTCCATTGCACCGCGTCACAAACTTGCGATGCAAGAAAACCTTGCGGATTTTACTCATATCCAAAGTCCTAAAATAATATGCAATATGCAGCTGTACTCTGCGAAAATGCGAAAATGGAAATTTACAAAGAAAAACAGTCATTATATGCAACGTTTAAAACTTGTACTTGAATAAAGCTGCTCTAGTTTTGAAACTTGAACTTTTTTACTGTCTCAACAAATGGTGCAA
>JABASP010003120.1:0-15684 GCA_019776565.1 Sminthurinus signatus | reverse complement strand
AAATTTAAATCTACCCTTTTGTCACATCTTTGCAGACTGCAGATTATGTTGATCCGTAATTGGAATTATGAATTATGAAACATTTGAAACATGTGGACAACTGGCAATTGACATGAGAGAAAGAGAAACACTAGAAGCAGCAACAGTTGAAAATAGTCGTATGATTTCAGTTGATTTGAAATTACAGATTCTTCCAAAATGACTTGACTTTATTTGACGCTTGACACTTGACGCTTGACATTACACTTGTCAGTGAACAAATGAAAGAAGCTTGAAGAAATTTAATGATGAGGAAAATCAAGTGTTTTGAGCGTGGTCAATATGCGAAATTTATAGCAGTAGCATTTTGTTAGACTAAAATGAAAGAAATGCACAAGTTGGACGCCACTTTATTTTTATTACAGTTTTGAACCTTCCATTTATCACATAGATTGTCTACATAGCAGTCACACTTGATGTTGCTCTCTCGGAAAAAGCCGTTGGCATCGTAACAATTTGTATTTTGCAACTCTGACACTGTAAATTGTAATTTACATTGTCCTGCTTGATGTTGATGTATTGTTTTTCTTTTAGAACATTTTTTATGCAGATTTTATGAATAGCCCGGAGCATCTTTCCGTTTTAGTCTACTCGCTACTCACTCTTCACTTTGTACGTGAAGATGATCCAGTTTCCAGTTTCCAGTTTCGAGTTTCCAATAGCCGTCCGAATCATCTGTTTGCAGATCGGATAAGATTGTGATTCAGAGTCGGAATCGGAATGGGAATCGGCTTCTGTATTCTAAATTCTCTGCTCTTTGTTCAGCTAAACTGAATTTCCAGTGTAATTCAGAGTGCTGAAGAAAGAAGAGAAGAGGGAAAAGCGGAGAGAGAAAAGAGAAAAGAGGAGGGTAACTTTCCATTATCCGGGATAATCAGGTTGAATCTTTACTTGTCAGTTGTCAGTTGTCCCTCCGACCTCCGACTGCCACTGTTTCTGCTTCTGCTTTTGCTTCTGATGAGGAGACAGAGCGAGACGAAGGGCGAGAAGGACATGTAATAATGTGACACTCAGTTTTATCATGTTCAAACGAACCTACTGTACTTTATATTGATACTCAAAAGCATGCACAATGCACACCAAATACAGAATACAGAGTAGAGAGATGTTGGCCAAATCTATATATATTTACACCACTTGATCATCCCTTCCAACTTGAACTCACCCTCCGTCTCTCTATCCAGCATCCAGAATCCAGAATCCTTGTCCGATTCATCCAACATCCACATCCACCCCTTCAAAATTCTAAACATCCATCACACAATCTCAAATCTACGATCTGCAATGCACAATATCAAGTATGCATTCACTCAAAACTCCCAACTCAAATCTATAAAAGAGATGAAGAAACGGAGAAATAATTTAGAGACAGCTACAATTTTTTCCTCCCCTCATCCATTTTTGCTGTAGTTTCTTGCCTGTATTTTTGGTTTCCTCTCTGGTCGTTTCAGAGTCAAAGTTTGGGGTTTGGATTTCGGGTTAAATTTTGGTATGTTTGCGTCACATGTTTGGCTTTGGCTTTGGATTTGGCTTTGGTTTTGGTTAAGTTTCCAAATGCTAACACGAGCACAATGCCAAATTAAAAATAATGTAGTATCTATGTTTTAGAGTACATGAAAAAGTTCATTCAAATAAAATTCAAAATCATAAATAGAATAAAAACTTTTAAATATGAAGTGTAAAGGGTTTTGGCTTTAAATTTTATCATGTGAGAAAGCTTTATAAAACACCACCAAGCAACAATTGCAACTGATGTTCAAAGTTGTAGCATAGCCCTGGGAAATAATGAGCGGCGTCAAAATTCCTCAAAATTCATCCTCAAGAATATTAGAATAAAAAAGTTTAAATGAATGAAAAAAATGAAGAGCTCAAAGTTAAACAAAACCGGAAAGAAATGTTTACACTTGACATTTCATATTTCCGAACTGCCACTTGCTCAAATAAAAAATTCACTTGGGACTTTACTCTGAATTTTGAACTCTCAAGACATGAAAATGACCAGCTCTATTCCAATGCCTAAATTCTTACCGTTGTAAATTTTTCTACCCATGCAACATGTTTGAAAGTTCAAGTTTTTATAGGATTTGAAATGCTAAATGATGTCTAAAGATATTTGAATATATTATGTAATCCCCTGAGCGTGTCAGTATAAGGTGAAACGTTTTCCTTTTTCATAACGAGACTCGTAAGGAAATACTTGTAAATTCTTATTTTTTGTATAGTTTCAACGCCGATTGGTTTTTTTATGGATCAAAAACGGACCTCACAATGAAGTTGTGAATTCGATGGAGACGTCATTCAAATTGACTATAAAATGATCTTCAAGGTAGAAAAATGTGGAAAGGAGTAAAACAATTCCGTTTGCATTTAAATGTTCATTTTCTTGATTCTTATTTATTCATGTACTAAAGGTAAATAGTGGTGTATTCTTTATATAATATTATGTATACATTTCAATTTTCAATAGTAAATCTATAAAAGTAGACGTGTACATTTGACATTTGACATTTTATCTTACATCGTGTATCGTATCATCTTGTATTTTATTGCATTCTTTTTTTACACTTTTATTCATCTTATTTGCTAATTGCTCTGAAGGAAATAGTAGTTTTTCTAAAATTTCAATTACATTTATAATATTATTTATTATGGCACTTTGCAACTTTATTCTAGATATTTTAGATACATTTTCTTGTTCATAGCTTTTAACGCTATTTATTTACTCGCGAGTAAAAAGAGTAAACCGTCACCGCAACATAAACCGTCAAAATTCCTCCATGTTTGCTATGTATATTTAATCTTTACTTTAAATTTAATATTTTAAATTTTATTGTTAGTCTGTCTGCCATCACCGCATTAAACATTTCTCAATAAATAAATACCTTATAATTTATAATTTAATTTAACACTGCAAAAACCTACTGGCTAATAATTTCACTTAATTTCATTTTTTCATTTCATGAGTATAAAATTCTAAATTCTACTTTCTATTAGATTAGAATAGCATTTAGCAGTATAAATAATTATAGATTATAGATTATTCACAGTCATAAATATTCATCTATTTAATTCATAATATACTTTTTTATTTTTTATCATATAAATATTTAAAAGGTATAACAGTAATCACCTTTGGGAAAAAGTGAGTCGTATAAACATTTTTTTTAGTATACTTGGTTCTCAATTCTGAATTCTTTGTGGATTTTGGTATACACATATTTTTCTTTTTAAAAAATACACACAAGGAAATACTAGTAAATTAATATTTTTTTTGTATAATTTCAACGCCGGTTGAGTTTTTCGTGAATTAAAAACTCACCTCAAGTTGAAGATGCATTAAGCTGTAGTTCTGCGATAACTAAAATTGACTAAGAAAATTAATTAAAAGATAGAAAAAAAAACAAATAAAAGAGTTTGTGAAATATCAATAAGGTCGCCACACGCCTTTTGGTGCGGTGGAAGTGGCGCTTTTTAAACTTGAATTCCTATGATTAGTCGTCCCTGAATTACTATTATTATTATTATTATTTTTCGTATTATTCGTATTGTTATTTTCAGGTGAGTGCAAACTCTGGCTCGTTTGTTTCGACATGGGTTTGACTTGTTGAAAGGCAGATTTTACATCCAGATTTAAACCACTATTATTATTATTATTATTATTTTTACTACTAGTATTATTATTATTATTGTTATTATTATTGTGTTGTTCTCTTAAACTACTATTTTTCCCACTATTTTTCTTTGGGTTGGGACGCTCATGCTCTGGCGGGGAAGTTCCGTTTGTCAGCGGGATTTGATGAGGATGCGGATGTTGATGAAGATTCGGATTCGGATTCGAATGATGTTGGTGATGATGATGATGAATATTCACATTATTTGGCAGAAGGCTTGATATTGAGTTGGGTGAGTGTGAATTTGGATTGGGATTTGGATTTAAAAGTCCAAGGCCGTTGAGGTTCTGTGGGAAATCTGCGGGATGTATGGGAGGTGCGGGTATCGGTGGGAGGGACAGTGGGAGTGGAAGTGGAATGGTTGATGATGGAGATTGTAGACTTGGATTCGGATTCGAATTCGGATGTGGATTTGGAGGTGAATTTAGAATGACTGAAGCTCCAGGGGAGGAGTGGGAGACGAAGGGGGAGAATCCAGAGTCTGGACCGGGAAGAGATCTGGAATTTAGCTCAGGGGTTAAGACACGGGGCACGAGAGACTGCAGTTTGTACGGATGCACCGAATTCAAAGCTTCTTGTCTCCTCAGGTTGAATTCTACAACAAGAAAAATAGAGAAAATCATTAGAAAAAACTTCATGTTTTTCTTTAATTTTTAATTTTTGAATTTTGAATGAAAAGTACTAATTAAAATTAAAAGTATTAAACAAATAAGGTAAACTCACCCCAATTGTAGGCCATGTACGCGGCAGCCGGGTCAAAGTAGGGCATGAGAGGGCTGAAGATCCCGTGGTGTCCTGGAGGAAAACAATAAACTATTTCGATTTAGTGACGGGCTCTTAATTTCACAGTAAACACAAGCGTATGCATTTTTCATTAACTTTCATTTAAATGAAGAAAACAGACAAAAAGAAAGGAAAAGATTCTACGAAGAAATCTGAGTTATCAGAACTTAGAAAACATGAACAAAACAATTTAATTGTGAGTAAAAGAGCAGAAAAGATAAATTACAGCAAAAATTAAAAGTGAGGAGCGTTTGTTGCATTTCAGCGCCGCTCAGTTTATTTGTGAATTTTTTGGGGTCACCTTAACATTAGTTTTTTTCTGGCAATTCTCTTCGACAAATACGGTGGATATTTACAGTGTTGATTCATTAGTATGATTTTTCAACACGAGCCTCAAAATTTAATTAATTATTATTATTTCCTGGCTCTTCTCTTCTTGAATCTGGAATCAAGAGAGAACTTTTATCTTTTATCCTTGTACAACTTTGGAGTGGTCAATGGTCAATTTAAATCCAAATAAAACAAAAACAAACAGTAAACAGTAAACAGAGGGCCAGCTCACATCTCTCAATGAATTGTGTCTACAAACTACAAACACGGAGAAAAACACATCCCTTTGCTCTGTATATCTGAATGCTGTGGAGTTCATTGTGTTTTGTTTTGTCATTCGGTCGCTGTTTTACAGAGTGAAATCATTGTCATTGTCTTCTTTTTGTTTTCCTTTTCGTCAATGCGGGTGTTTCTCCAGTTTCTAAATTCCCCTTTCTTTACTCTGTCTATAGACTCTGGATTCTAGATTCCAGTTTCCAGCTTTTGGGTTTTGACTTTTTACTTTTGGCACTAGTACCGAATTCACTTTGAATATTTACACAGTATAAAACAGAGACAAGAGAAAAGAGAAAAGAGAAAAGAGAGAGACTCCGCAGTCGACACTCGAATGAATTTTGAATCTGAATCCGAATTTGAATATGAATATTTTACCATTTACCATTTACCACACTGGCTGAAAAAGTCCAAAATCTAAAAGCTACGAGAACAAAGTAGACTCTTTTTCATCCGAATCTCAAATCATTTACACAATGTAAATTTAAAAGCTCTAGTCTTAAAGATTCAAGATTCAGGATTCGGGACAAAATAAAAGAGATTTCATGAAACATGAAACAGGAGAAATATCAAGTTTTATGCCAACAAGAATAAACTCGACCCTCGACTTGAGTCAGCCAGACTGAAGACTGAAGACTCAACTGTGCGTTTGCATAATTTGAGTTTAGACTAGTGAGAATATTTGAACTTGTGAATTTGAATCTGGCCACAGCTGCTGCCGCACTTAAATCTTTGAGTTAAACACGCCAAATCTAACAGCTAACATCTAAAATCTAGAATCTAGAATCTGGCTTCTAAAATCTAACGGAAATTAAATCATCAAGAGTCAAAAGTCAAAAGTCAAGAATCAAGTCAAGGACTTTTAAACCGCCTGATCCGAAATATCTGTATCTGTATTTCCCTTGTGTTTTCTTTACTTTTATTCAATTTACGAATTACAAATACAAATACGAAAAATCCCAATGTAAAACAGAAAGGGACAAAATTAATTTTTTTGTAATATTTGAACGCCGTTTAAAATATTTCAGATCATGTTATACGTAAGAGAACGAAAGTTGAATCTTCCCTTTTTTGTGGGTGTAGACGCTATTGTAAAAGAAGAGAAAAATGTGGGTGAGAATTTTTGCGGGGAGTAGTAAAAAGTCTGGTTAAAAACCGTGTGTAATGTGGTTGCACATGTTGGTTGTTGGTTGTTGGTCGCAGCAAATTCAAATTCTCAATCATCCCTGAAGCTTTTAGATTCCTTTCATTTCACCTACAAAATATGTACAACTTTTCCCATTGTCTATTGTCTATCTTAATTTTCCACACACTGAGCTTTGTATCTTTTATCTTTGGACTCATCGCGGATCGTTGATCGTTGATAATAAAATGCACAAGATAAACTCACAAAATGCCTCATTTTCTACTAGAGACTCGAGACTCGAGAATTCCGAATATAAATCTAAACTCAAACACAAATATAGCATCTTCATAATGGCTACAAAAGAAATGAGGCTAATTTTTTCCTCCATCTTTTGTTTACAGGAGTACACGAAGGCTTTTTGTTATCGTCGGCCGTCGGCATTTAGAAAACAGCAAAGAGCTCCTGCAGCCAGTTAAAACACCAAAGCCAAAGCCAAACTCAAGACTCGAGAAATGTTCTTGTTTATTCTTGTGTGAGCTTTGAGTTTGGGAGTAGATATTTTGAGACAGTCCACAATGAACGATCGGCAGTAGATAATTTTAGTGTCCCAAAATTGTTCCATAAAGAAAAAAGAAATTGTTCTATAAAGTATAAAGATTCCTGCTTCGTTTTTCCTTCCTCATGATTCACAAAATACACAAAAGAGTGAACAGCGTACACATGTTTTGAGTTTTGACTGTGTTCGCCCCGCACCGAGTTGGACTTTTACTCCTACATGAAGAATCGAGACTCGAGAATCGACAGCTGGGCTGCCCATAAAAATCTCTCTCCATTCCCTTGGAAATTTTCATTCGCCTTCTGTTTATTTTGTCAAGATCATTCTCTTCTCCCTTCTTCACCCAACAAAACAGAGAAAAGGGATAAAATACACCAACTAAAATGTACACGAGTTTTCATGTCCGTTCCGTTGGTCTCCGTTGGGCTCGGGGACAAAACACAAATAATCCAAATCCAAATCCGAAAAGTTTCAGTGAGAACTAAAGCAAGAAAAACGGAAGGAAAGACAAAGCCGCGGCAACTTTTTCTCAAGACTCAAGACTCGAGACTCGATTCTCGATTCTCTATTCTCTATTTTCCATGCTGAACCAAAGACAATAACACGAAAATGAACAGACTCGAGAATTGAGAATTGAGACTCGAGCTAAAGATGAAATGATTGCCGACACTTTGAGTTTTTTAGTTGGTTCGCTCGTTTTCATTTTCCTTTTGATTTTATGAGCTTCTCCTTCCTCCGTCTTTTTTAATGTTGATCCACGATCCACCCGCGTAACCAAAAGCCAAAAGCCAAAGCCAAATCCAAAGCCAAAGCCAAATCCAAAATCCGACCAAACCAAACCAAAAGCCAAATGTGTGTGTTTGTCTTTTCTCTTTGTATATTTTCTCGTTCTCGCCCTCGCAAAATCAAATCCGATTACTCAATCCTCAACAAAGAATACAAAGTACAAAATACACAAAGAAGAAAATCATCTAGATTAAAACTGGAAACTGGATGAATATTCATTTCACCTTTTGAACCTCTGCACATTCAAAACTAAACTCTAAATTCCAATCAAAATCAAATGTAAACAATTAGGAGTTTTCCCGATTCAAAATACGAATAGAAATACAAATGAAGAATCAAAAAGAATTAGAAAAAGGATTCTGTTCATCCGATGCAGTTATTTTTTTCATGGCCCACCCTGATCTTTTTTTACCAGCAGCAGAGACGAAAAATACGGATTTTATTATTATTAGTCGGCTCTTTTCCCTTTGATTTTGATTTGGATTTTCTCCCTCTTGTTTATTTGACTCGGCCATTCAAAATTCAAATAACGCGGTAAACTGTGAATGGTAAATGATAAATAAATGGCTCACTTTCTATTTTTATGATAGTTTAATTAAATAAACAAACGGGATTTGTGTACACAGTAAAATTCGAAAAATCTAAAGCCTAAAGCCAAATGAACTGAACGAGAATATTTTAGAGAAAAATAAAAGAATTTTGAAGATTGATGAAGAAAGCGAGTCTATTCGTTCAAAAACGGTGTAAATTGATTAAAAAAAAGACTAAAATTGAATTGAAACTGTGGATTAAAAACACAATAAAAATATTGCATTTCATCTGATTTCATCCTGATATTTTTTGTATCTCATTGATAAAATTGGACGCCGGTTAAAAATTTTCTTTGTTTTTCTGGAGTCACAGAAGCTGAGCTTATTGACAGTTTGGGACGTAAACATTGTACAGATTTTTGAAATGGAGAATGGAGACGTTAAATTTAAATGCACATAGGAATTGAACACTTTGACATTTTCAGTGTGATTTTGTCATGTTGGATGTTTTCTGTTTTCTGTAAATCGTAAATCGTAAATGGCTGAAAGTTATATGCAAAAGGGAAAAAGTGTTTTGACCTTCCATAAAATAAATGTGTATTTTCCACCATGCTCAAAACTCAAAGCTCAAAACTCAAAGCAAAGTCATCATCCTGATTTTCATGTTCATGTTCATTTTACTACATGTTCAATGTGCAATGTTCAATGTTCATGTTTCTTGTGAGTGTGGAGCGTTGAATGTTGAAATGTGTTCGCTGGTTGGTTTTGGTTTTGGTTTTGGGTGGAAGTTTGGAATCGTTGGATTTTTTTCCTTTTTGCCTCTTTTTTTGGTGTTGGCCACATGAGTGACCAAAGAAAACACCACACCCTCACAAAATAACTTTTCTACCGGAAATGGAGAGAACATGGAGCACAACTCACAACTCACAACTCACAGCTCGAGTTGAGTCCAGAAAAGAGTTGAACATCAGCCACAGTCCAAAAGCTGCAGCCTCCCATCTCCCATTTTATCCTTTATCTCTCCATCGCTTAATGCTTAATGCGTCGCCCTCTAAAAATCCTCTACTCTTTTCTCCACACCATTTACTAGGCGATTCTAGATTCTAGATGAGCAAGAGCCTGTGCTATCGTATGATATGATGATACCTATAGAAAAATAGAAAAAGTGAGATGAAACAAACTACGAGGACGAGGACGAGGACGACCACTATCAAAGTACAAAAGTTTATGTTTGATGGCATCCCACTTTCCGCAGCCATTACCACCAACAGCCAACAGCCAACAGCCAACAACCAACAAGCGACAGCAACCACCAGCAGCCACCGTGAACATGATTCTTCTTCCTCTTTACTCCATTTTATCTCCTCTTTTATGCCCACCAGAGAAAATAGTACAAAAAGCCCCACACAAAAAACACAACACACAAAACACAAACTGTCCACTTGATCTAACCTTTTGTCCACTTGTAATTGCAAACATTTGTTTTCTCACTCCTCCTCTTTTCTCGTTCCTTGTCCTGCCGTTTCCTCCAATTCAAACTTTAGTCGAATTGTGAATGAAAAACATTCATGGATTTTCCTCAATTTTTCCCATTTCTTGTTCAAATGAACTTAAAAATATTGTAGATATTTTGGACTTTATTCAATCCACCAAATTTCACTAAAGTAAAGTATCAAGAGGAAGTTTTGTCATATTCGTATTCATATTTTTTATTTATATCTAAGAAATCAAAATGTTCACCTTCAGAATTGGAACGTTAAATTAAACAGGAAAATTGTAATCGGCGTTCAAGTTGATCAAGATTTTAGGTTCTAGTTTGAAGTTTGAAGGCGAATAGAAATGATTGAATTTTCAAAAGTAAAATGTTCTAAATGTTAATGGCAAAAGTTTTTGTCTCAAGTCTCAAGTCTCAAGTCTCAAGAGAAACCTGGACTAAAAACTAAAAAGATGATGAATTTGGATTTGTTTGAGTTTGCTGCTGCTTAAAGTAATTAGATGGAAGAAATGAGAAGAATTTAGCCAGAAAAGAGTAAAAATTAAAAACATCTCTATGTTCAAAAAATATAAATTGTGGTGTGGTGTTCTAAAATCCAGTTTGAATTTAAATTTGAATTCGAGTGTGTGTATTTTGTTCACATGACTCGCCTGAGGAATCACAAAACCCAAAACACACATCGCACCGCACAGCACCGGTAGATTGTTCTGCGCTTCTACTTGTACTTGTACTTTGTGCTGTATTGGTTTCCGCAATTAAAACAGGGATGTTCAAAGTTCATTTATTTTCATCTCCACTTATTTAACATTTTAAGTGGAGCTTCTGTCTGCCTCTCGCTTCATGTTTCATGTTTCGTGCTCCTTCACTCACAATTTATAACATGTTTTACTAAATCTACTTTGTACATTTTACAATGTATAATTTCAAGTTGACGCCCAATTCCCAATGAACTTCACTTCTGTTGTAGTTTTATATCGAGCTAAACTTTAAACTTACGTGTAAATGTACAGTGTTGACTGTTGAATTTTGACGTTTGACTTTATCCATTACATTTTTCATTCTTCATGCTGATGCAAAACAATTTTTTTTACCTACTCTTGCCCAAGAAATGCAAAGAAGCTCTTGTCTCTGTTGTCGAAAGAAGAATGAGAAGAAGAGTCTTTTCATTGTTTTGAAACCTTGGCTATTTTTTTTGGTAAATCCGGAATCCGGAAAACAATGTAAAAATATGACATTTGACGTCAGAATTCAACGCCGCTTAGAATTTTTAGATGCGATTCAATGGGAAACGACTTAAAGATTTTTATAGAGAAAGTGCCTGAGCAACTACGAAATCCTTATCATTTGAAGTTTAACTTCTTGTAACACGATACACGTGACAGATGACAAAGTACTTGATTTCGTAATTGTGAAATTCATTGGTTTGACATTTCAAACAACCACCGCTCGATATTACCCTTATTTTAAATTTTAAATTTACTTTTAGTTTAATTCAAATTCCTATTTATTCCCATGTTTTCTAATCCTAATTCTAATTGTCATAAAAAGTTTAATTGAGAATTTTCCAATCTTCATCTAAAATATAAAATACTCATTCTTTTCAAAGCTCCAACTCTGATTTCTTCTCATCTTACGATTGACGATATTTTTGTCGGCAATGATTTTTTTGTTCGGCGTTTTGTTCAGTCAATTATCAATTGTCAAGCATCGTTAAATTCTAAACTATCGAATCTCTAATCTCGAAGCTCGAATCTCAAGAAACCTCATCAACTCAAATCAACGGAACTCAGTAGAAAACCATGGAAATTAAAAATTACCGACAGCCAACAACCGACGAACAAACCAAAGCCAACGCCAAACCCAAGATGCAAATTACATGAAAATAATACGCCATTCTTTTCCCCTGTACTCCATGTTTTGACATGACTCATTTTCCCATTTACTTTTAGATTTTAGATTTTAGACTAATTTGCAAAGACAATGCACAAAATAGAACAGAGAAGAGAGAATGGAGAAAAGAGACGACGCAGTTTATTTGTTCATTCTTCAGTTTATCACTTCCGCACTTTACATGCAAATTCTATGTTTTATATTTTATGAGTTGCTTCACGTTCACGTTTTTACTCGTCCCTTTGACATTGGCACGGCCACTCGTACTCGTACTCGTGTTTTACATTTTGCATGTGCCTCCTTTGTATTTCCAACAGAGAACAGAGTGCAAAAATCCTATTCTCAAATTTGACTAGTGTCATTCCTTTTACACGTGACATTTCCGCATTGAAAATGGAAAATGGAAAATGGCGGATTGTGGATTGAGAAATGTCCAAGACGATAACGATTGACATGCAACTCCTTCGCTTGTTTAATGTTTAATGCTCCAGCCTCAAAACTCAAAATGTAACATGACAAGAAATGCCACGAAAATTAACCCAAAACCAAATCAACCAAACCAAACCAAACCAAACCAAACAAAAAGCCCCGTTAAAATCGGCCAAAATCAGGAAACATAAACTAAAATTTGTCCTTTGACTTTATGTTTTTTTCTTTGACAATTTGGGTTGACAATTTTCTTTTATTTTCTCTCCTGTCATAAAAATGAAGAAATCAGGAAAGACTTGAAGCTTCAAGCTCAAAAGTTCATTACTATTCTAAATTTCTTGATGGACAATGAGCGACTCCCGACTGCGAGTTAGAATGAGCAAAATGAAGCAATTTGTACAAAATAATGAAGAAAAGCTCCTTCGCACTAAATTCGCAATCGTCAATCCCCACTGCTGCTTAGTGTTTCGTGTTTCGTGTTTAGACTTTACCGTGTAAAATTCAAAAGGGAGTAGAGACAGGAAAAAATGATGGTAGTTGGCGATGCTCGTGTAGAGATATTTTAGTTTTTAGTGGAAAGAGTAAAAAAAATAAAAAGGGAATGACTCTGACCTCTTAACTGACCATGAATAAAGACGCCATAAAAATTAGAAATGGGTGTTACACTCTTTTCTTCCCCATTTTCTTCCCCTCTTCTCTTTTTCTCTTTTTGTCTTTTACTCTTCTGCTCTTCTCCTCAGTTTTCAGTTTGGCCAAACACGCAATTTGCTTGTAATTTTTCTGCGGAGGAAATGCAAGTTTCTCAAAAAAGTACACATTTTTACAGCGTAGATAGTTTTGTTTTTACAGAGCTTTGGTTCTTTTTCCTTGTTACACAAGAAATTTCGTGGTTCGTGGTTCGTGGTACATTTTAATTTCAATGCAATCCCAATCCCAATGAAACGCCGGAGCATAAATACAAAAATACGTAAAATTGTAAAAATGTAAAAATGTAAAAAATTTTATAGTCGCCTCGTTTGCTTCAAAAGGAATTTCTATGACCACGAAATACACAACTGAATTTTTACATGCTAAAAAAGCATAATTTAAAACTTCTATTGAAGGAATTGTCAACAGTTTTGAGTTTTGAGTATTGATTTTTGAAAATTTCAAGTATTTTGATTTTGTTATTAAAATGGAAGGATTTCGACGCCACTCACATTTTTGAACAACATTGTAATGTCTCAGAGCAGTAGGTGTTTTTTGAAAATTTTTTCCCTCTGCTGGAAAATGACAATGCTGCTGCTCAAAACTCAGAGACAAAAGACAAAGATGAAAGACATCAAGCATCAAAATGTGAGCAGTAAATTGATTAATTTAAATCCGTGTGTTTCTATTTCTTATGGAATATTTGAGATTTGAGATTTGAAATCGGTAGCAAAGTATTTATAAATAAAAAGTAAGACATTTTGAGTTTTTATCTGAGCTAAACTACTACTACTAAATAATATCCGAGCTACAATTTACAATTTACCGCGGACACAAAAGTGGTAATTCCTCTTTGGAAAAGTTAGCATTTAAGATTTAAGTACAGTTTATCCATTATCCATTTACATTTTACATGAAATCCTCCTTGTTGACTGTATCAGTATTTTTGTATTTTCCTCCTGTTGTAAAGCGTAAAGCAATTGTGAGTGCTCTCGTACTCGTAATTATGTCGTCATGAAATGAAAGAGGACAAAAAACAAGAGGTTTAATGACAAGTCTCAGCTCATCTTCTTTAGTTTCGTTTAGCCGTGGCACTCGCTAATAAAAAGAGAATGGGCTAATTCAGTAGTCATTTTTGGGTGAGGATTTTTGCTACCGTTTGACTTTTCCTTCCTTTATTCCTTGTCTTTTTATCTTTATTTCCCTTTTTGTCCTCTTTATGGTTTTTTCTCCTACAGAGATATTTTACAACTCCAAACTCCAAACTCCAAACTCAAAGCTCAAAGAACATGAAATGAGAATGGAGATTGGAGATTACTTGAGTCTTGAGTCTTGAGTATTGAGTCTTAAGAGTTTCTGGTTAACTCTTGGCTACGCAATAACTTTTTTACAGACTACATAAATGCACGTTTCACGTTTACCTCTTTTCTCTCTCTTTTTCTGGTTCTGCTTCTGTCTCTCTCGCTGTTCGCTGTTTGCTGTTTGTCTTTATGACGTGCCAACGTCATTTGAATTTTGTACACATGAAAAACAGTAGCAAAACAGTAGCCGATTGTAAAAGTGTCCTGCATAGATATTTTATATTTTCGTAGGTATTTTTGTACTAGTATTTTATGCAAACAAGGAGTTTTCTACTCTTTAATTTAGCTTCTGGTTTTTACTCGGGAATTTTTATAGTGGGTTGTCTTTTGCATCGTGTACTGTTTATCTAAATGTAATTGTAAATGGCGGACAATTTGAGAGACGAAAAGCCAAAGAACAAAACTCCTATCGATTTTGAGTGAAATAATCAGACTCAAAATAAATAATCGGCGCTGAAATGCAACAGTTTTCAGATTTCCATAAAACAGGAAAAATTACAAGAAAATTGTGAAGGATTGATTTGCTTTGATTATTTTTCAAGTTTTAATGTATAGTTGAGAAAAAAAAGAAAAAGAGAGAAAAAGATAATCTAGAACTGAGGCTGAATTTGAAATGAAATGTATTGTAAAGGCAACTCACTTGATTTGGTTCTGGGTTCTCGGGGTCCGTCCACAGTGACTTTGATGGCTTTTGTGTAGGACGCGATTATTACTGGACGGCTCTTGATTATTATCGTCAGGGAAAAACTTTTACCTGGAAACAAAATAAACATTTATATGATTTAATGTTTTAATGTACACGGGCGAATTCATCTCGAATTATTTATTAAAATTTACAGATGTTTCAGAAAAATAACGGAAATTCATAATCTTTTTGATTGAGCAAAAGAATAACATTGAAAATTAAAAAGTTGAATAAATTTAAAGAAGAAAGAAAAGAGAAATCACTCAATAACTCACCTCGACCGGACCTCCCGACGAATCGAAGATCGTTGAATTTGGCAATATGATTTTTCATGACCGCAGTACAATTTCTAAGCTCACCACAGTAATTCTCATCATTCCCGGCCGTCACCGTCACCAAAGTTCCGTCCTCAACGTCATCCAGAGCAACCACCTGGATAAAAAAATCAAAAATAAATCAGTACTCTTTATTGAAATGACTAAATAATAAAGGATTACTAACTCATAATTGTCGTGTTTGTCGGATTAGACTATCAGATACCTAAGTGCACAGTGGATCTTCTGAGCGTATACTCTAAATTAAAGGAGAAATGTTTTAAACGGCGTCCAAATCTAACATTTAAATTTTCAACAAAAGTAACATTACTGAGTATTGAGTATGATTTGAGATTTGAGTATGACCCACAACTTTTTGAGAATCTTTTTCATCAGGAAAAACTGATCTTTCCAACTTTGTTCACATTCCACATTCAGTTTTACTTTAAACTTTAAACTTTAAACAACAGCTTCTGCATTCTGCATGTTGAGTCAAAGTTGGTTGTTAAAAATGGAAATGTACTATCTTTAAAAATCCACAAAACTACAAATACAAATACAACTAAAATACGAATAACGAATAGCTATCAGAAAAACCACATGCCACATGCATTTGGTAGCACCCGTATTCGTAGGCCCTGAATTCGTAGGTCCATGGACTCGTAGGCACTGAATTCGTAGGCCCTGGATTAGTAGGCAACATGCATTCGTAGGCAACATGCATTCGTA
>JABASP010003119.1:0-15687 GCA_019776565.1 Sminthurinus signatus | reverse complement strand
AACAACTGATAATGAAGGCTTTTCACCAGCTTTCTCTTCCATGTCTCTGAATGACATTCCATCAGTTTATTCTCCAACATCTGAATTTTTAAATTCTTTTACTCGACCAAATACGTGGATAAGTTCACCTCGTCCGCAGCGAGACTTGCTTTTTACAAACTCGACTCAAAATGTAAATGTTTCTGAATCAGAGTCAAGATCATCATTTTATGATACAGATCCTAGATATTCTAGAACTCCACCACATCAAATTTCAAATGTGAGGAGAAATTTGTTTTCTCCTGATTCTCCCAGACCAACTGCATTTCAAAGTTCTACACTTGATAATGGTTCAAGTTTTTCTCCAAATCCAAATGTGAGAGTTTTTTCTCCCATTTCCCCAGCACCATGCCCAATTCAAAATTCAAATTCTAACAATGCTGCTCAAAATTCTCCGGCTTCACGTATGACGAGAGTATTTTCTCCAGACTCTCCCGGTCAAAGTTTGTTTCAACGTCCAATCCCATTGCAAGAAAATCCTCTTCCGTTTCCACGTCATTTTCAACAACCGATTTCAAATGTGAGTAGTATATTTTCTCCACCATTTCCAAGTTCAAATTCTGGACTTGAGAATGGAACAACATTCTCACCTAATATACAAAATCCGTTCTCAAATCTAAGAATGTTTTCACCATCTCAAAATGCACTCCAAAATCCAAATGCAATCCAAAATCCAAATGTAGTTAAAAATTCAAATACAGCTCAAAATTCAAATTCTACACTTGAAAACAGTTCACAAAATCTACAGCTTCCAACTTCCAACGTGACGAGAGTTTTTCCTTCTCCAGCATCATGTTCAAGTTCAAATACTCAAAGAGGTGGAAAGGATCCTCAAGCTTTTTTGAAAATGAGACGAGATAATTTAAATACTCCAGTGTCTCGCCACTCAAATGCTACTCCTATAAATTTTCTTTCACCGACAAGAAGTGAAATTTCCTCTTTTATGGGTGGGATTGACATACGTGAAATAGAAAGAATGGATTTTGAGCATCAAGTGAGACAAGAACAAGAAGTCAAGGAAAAGCAGCTGAGGGATGAAACTCAAAAGCTTCAAAGGGAAAAAGTTTCATTAGAAAAAACATGTCAAGAGAAAACTGAAGAAAAAAGTAAACTTGAGAAAGAACTGATAGAATCAAAAAGTGTAATTGAAACTATATCTGAAGAAAAAGTGAAAATTGAAAAAGAATTGGATTTACTATCAGGATATAAAGTGAGTGTAGTGAGAGCTCTTGAAATTCATTCTGACGCCTTACGTCAGTCTTTATTGTATATATTAAAAAAAGAGGAAGAACAGAAACAGTTAAAAGAGAAAAAAAAGGAAGAAGAGGAAAAGGAAGAAGAAGAACATCAGCAAAAACGACAGCTGAGAAATCAAAAAAGAGAAGAAGAAAGTGATGTGAAATCCAGAGGACAGCAAATATTACATGTTGTGAGGAAGACTTTGGCAAAAGTTAAGCCAAAAAAAGGAAGGAAGAAAAATTCCAAAAGTGTGCCAGAGGATCTCCATTTGGCTCATATTATTTATGATATTTCATGTAAACCAAAAAAGGATGAAAACCCGAAAAGTGACACTGATGATGATGTTGATGGAGAAAAACCTTTTTCAAGTAAATCAGTGAAATTTAAATAACTAAACTTGAATGGTGAACGTGAATTTATGATTTATAATTTGAGTTGCTCTGAGTGCCGAGAAATGTGAATGGTGAAATGAATAGTGAGTGAATGAAAGATGTTAAAAGGAAAAGGACTCAGTGTGTGTATAAAACTTACTCTTATATATGGAGAGAGAAAAAGACACATTAATGTGTTGATATTATTTATAAATTAATGTGTTGATATTATTCTTATTATAGGATTTTAAAAGATTACACACCATAGACTGTATTTATATTTGCTCAGTTCAAATTTTGATTTCTGAAGACAGAATGGAAAGAAGAAAAGTTTTCATCTTTGTGTAATTTTTATAAAATATATTGTAGCTATTGTTAGGGTTATCTAAACCCTAGATCTTTTTCATTATATTATAGACACATCATTTGCATATTTTATTGTTCTTACGATCATATTTTCTCGATCCTAATTTTTACATTCTCTCTCAAATTCAAGTCGAGGCAAGAGTCAACTTATCTCCAACGAACAGTCGGCTCAAACCTCAACTCTCAATCTCTTCCGAGAATGAAATGTCTTGACACGTATGTACAATGTACATTGTCCTGTACAATGTACATTGTCCTTTACATTTTACATTGTCCTTTACAGTGTACATTGGATTTCTCGACCAAGAGAATGTTTATCTAATGTCTTCCTTTCCTTCTTTTCTTCTTCTCAAGCTCATTCCAATTCTTATATTGGAATGAGGCTGAAAAGAACTAATAATAATAATAATAATTACTCTTAAATCTGGTGTCAGTTTTTTATGCCCTTATATGGGGCTGGCAGATAGAAAATGACTCGAATGACTAAAATAATAGGAATCTATCATATTACCCCTTCTACATTTTTATAGTCTTCTTCCTGTCTTATCTAACCCTTTTTATTCTAAATTCTCATTCAGTATAAAAATGTCTATATTACATGCTAAGAAATCTACAATAAATATTGTCCTTATCTAATGCAAAAATAAAGTACATGGTATAATAAATAATAAGTTGTATGTCATATGATGTAAAGCCAGAAGTTGAGACAAAGAGGACGGTTGACGCCTACTCCTCTTTGTGCCAACTTCTCGCTAAAATAAAATGACATAATAAATAATAATATTTTATAAAAAAAATTAAAAGGATGTAAAATTACAATCTTATAAAAATGAAAATGTTTGTGAACTATGAATGTAAATCATGAATAATTATGAACAACAAATAATTGTTATACAGTCACATATTGTAAATTTCGGTATAAAAACCGTTAACGGAGACAAAGTCGAGCAGTCTCCCCAAAGTACTCATTTAAATAAGAACCAAATAAAACCTTCTCCAATTACACCATAAAATTATTATAACACTTCTTCTAGAAAGTTACTTCACGTCTACTTATTTGTTCTAGTATTTTCAAGTTATTTTCATCCCTCATAACTTTAGAATCTCCTTTATTTATTCAAAACCTTATTAGAGTAGAAATATTAGACTTTAGGTCACATATAAAATACCCATAGTCCATTATTTCTAACATGGCGACCATTAATTGATTAAAGTAGTACTAGGGAAATACTACGCCTTAAAACTCCTGAAAATCTAAAATATTTTTTATTATTATTTATTATTTGAGTACATTATTTACTTGGGGAGCACTCCGTGTTTTAAGAAAATAAGCACGGTAAATACCGACCAACCTAAAACTATACTTACCAAAATTATTTACAACTTAAAATATCCTCTCTATTAGAAACTATACAATATACCCTTAAATACTAAATATAATATATACATAATACATTATAAACATTTCAAGCCATTAGATATTTTCTTTATTCCTTTCTTATTCTTCAAAATCAAGTAAATACGAAGAAACGAATCATTCTTTTATCCGTTGTTTCTTGTGTCCTTCTTTTTCGTTTCCCACAAAGAGACACAAAAGAGAAGCAAGCTATAAAACAGAAATTATCCATATATTTCCCTGATAATAATATCTAAACCCATTTTGAAATTATTTGACTATATACTATATAGGCAAAAAAGAAATCTTCTTAACATTTCTATTTTCTTTGCCTCCGTCTCTCTCTATTCAATATACCATCGTCTCCTTCTCGGTTGTTCTCAATTAATTTTTCACTACAAGTTACTACAGAAAGTTTCAACATTCAACAGCAAAATTACAAATACTTCATCGTCAGACATTTCTCTCTCTCTTCGTTTCCTTACTCCGCTGTCTTCTTCTTCTTCTCTCTTAATTCTACATAAAATACAAGAGAAGACAAATATATTCCAAAGAAGAAAACAACGCAGTCAAAATAATCTCCATTATCAGTATCCTGCTGGCTCTACACATATCTAACCCTTCTCCACTACGAGCTATATTATAAACTTTTAAATACTCCACTACCGAATAACCAAAAAACTATCTATACTCCCAAATATACAGTGTTCTTCTATTACAATAATTTACATATATATCCAAAACCCTTGAAAAGTAGAACAAAAGGAGTATTCATTTTCCCCCTTCGTTCTCTCTCTATCTCTCTCTCCCTTTCCCTGACCACCGAGCTTCGACAAGTATATTGACATTGGTCATCTCTCTCTTTCTTCTCTTCTTCAACACTCCAACTATCAAAAGCAAAAAGCCCAAAATACAGAATACAGAGACATACTAAAATTAAATTATACATTTTAAATACAGAGCATAGATAATCTATCATTGAACTGTTTCCCCTTCCCTCTTTATTCCATTCTCTACTCCTTCCGAGCCAAAATAATAATATTTTTTCCCCTTCGGTCAACTCCATACTCCTCACAATATATTAAAAATTCATCAATCTTCAACTCCCAAAAAAAATTCAGACTCGGCAGACTGCCAACAGAACGAGACCAAGCTACATAGCCTCAACAATAATAATACTGTTGTCTACAACACAATCATCATCACTGCAGTCTCAGCAAAACAAAAAGAAATTAAATAATTCACTTCAAGAAAATAATAGATACCAAATTTTTTATAATAAACAACAGGGATACACACTAATTAAAAAAGTTATCCATACTTTTTTTTCTACACCAAAAGATCGGAGAACAAAAACAACTTTTAATCTACAAACGACAACAAAAAGAGAGAGCGGAACAAAACCAAATCCAAGTATCAAAACTATCAAATCAGAAATACAAAAATTCAAGTAATTCCGAAAAACGAATCTACAACAACAACTACAACAAGTATAATAACCTGTAATTTTTACACATCAATACTTCTACTCCCCATCCATAACGAAAGAAATCCAGAAAATCAACACATACAAAAATAAAATTAAACACAATCAAAACAGTAACTATTAACTAAGCATCTCTGCCATTCTCGGGGGTAATTTAATACTAGTGTATAACACTCCAAATACTCCTATAATTAATCATTTCTATTCAAAAATCAACAAAGTATTCATAACTCAAATCAATAGACACCAACAAAAACAAAGGGGGATAAAGTTACTACAATAATCACAACGTAAAAAGAGGAAAAAGAAAACCTTTTTGCTTTAGTCTAAATAATAAAAAGAACGGAAAATCCTAAAAATAAAGAAAAACGAAAATTCTACAAAAAAAAGAAGAAAATAAGAAACAAAAGAAAAAAAAAAGTCCCTTGAAAAGAAGACTGGGGCAGAAAAGAAAACCCTTTTCTTCAAGTGGACTACTACACCAATACAACAATAGAAATTAGCCAACAAAAACAAAAACAACAACAAAATCAAAAATCAAAAGGAAATCAAAAAAATACAAATAAACCAAAACAAAAAGATCAAAAGTCCATTGACAAGGAGACTGGGGCGCAAAAGAAAGCCCTTTTCTTCATTTGGGCTCCAACAAATCAACCGCCATCAAATATAATAATCAATACAATATACAAGAATTCCGAGAAAAAAACATTGTGAAATTGAATACAAACGAAAAGTTCAACCTACACTAGTTTTCTGCAAAATAGTAATAGTAATACTCTCAATACTCACACATACAAACTACAACAATAAATAAGAAAGCAACGTGTGTGAGCTGTGAGCAGAATCAAAATCCAAAAAACTCCAATAGCTAGAGGTTGGAAAGTCGTACGCCCGTGCGACACCTGACAACTAACAATTGTTCCTGTCCGAGATCCTGCCCTGGGCCTACATCCTTACTCTGTTCCGGTGACTTTCCTGTTCGGCCATTTGGACAATATCCAGTGGAGACTTGGACAATCCAGTGGAGACTTGGACAATCCAGTGGAGACTTGGACAATCCAGTGGAGCCAGCTTGGACAATCCGTGGAGCCATTTGGACAATATCCAGTGGAGGCTTGGACAATCCAGTGGAGCCAATTTGGACAATCAGTGGAGCCATTTGGACAATATCCAGTGGAGGCTTGGACAATTCCAGGTGAGGCGATTGGACAAACCCGGTGGAGGCACCTATTGCTGATGACCTATTACTTCAACTCCAGTTCGGGACTTCAAACTTTGGGTTTCTCCTACACTGTATCGTTTTGCCACCTCCGACCATTGATGAGTCCTCGACCACAACATTTACCCATACCCACCTGCAGCCACCACCTTCACGGTCAACTCAACTACAGCATCGCAACAACTCCGGCTAGAATCTATGCGCCGGCACCAAAAGATAAGCTATCAATTCTATTATTACCTTTTACTCCTGTGTATTATTATTAAGCATAAGACAAAAAAACTTAGATCCTAGATTCAAATTTTAAAATTCTTTTTTTTCTGAAACCCCTTTCAAAAGATAGTATAGTACTATTTCATTTGTAAAGGAAAATATTGTATACAAAGTATACATACTATATTTTCCTAATATTTATATTTTCTTAATTTTTTTTCTCTCCAAAACTTTTTGAATGGCCTCAAATTTGAATCAAAATAGCATACACTAGTCTAAATCCTCTGATTTATTATTCTATCTATTCATAATACGTAAATATCTTTTGCACTAATATTAATGAGATCAAGTATAAAGTACAGGTATTCAATCATTTCAATCGAAAATTTTCATAACTCAATATAAAAATACGTACTTAAGTACGATATGAAATAGTGTGTACAGTATTTCTGTACTTACAAATTACAAACACTATTAATTTACTCAATCATTTCTTCTTTTAATTATTATTTTGTTTTTTTTTTTGCTGATCTCCGAATATTCATTCTTTTACTTTTTTCTTATTCTATCTATATTGAAATGATTTGAATACTACCATACTTATACTGAGAACTATATATATTGTATAGACGAAGTAGTAAATAATATTATAGCTAAAATTAGCAAAGTAGATACATATTATGTATACCGTATAGAAATACATAGTACTCAATAATATTATAGCTAAAATAAGCAAAACCTATGCATACAAGTAAGTAGCCAGTGTATAGGAGCTAGGCGTCAACCCCAGATATATTGTATATCGCAATAGGATTTTACTTTTATTTTTTTTTAGTTTTTTTTTACATATACACTACACCGATTATTATGATTAAACCACATAATAGACATCGCAAGTAGCTGTACTAATATTTTCACTCCCCGAAATCCTAAAAAGCCCATCTTTTCTTTCCAAAATATAACCCCTATACACTGCTACACAAATGTATCTTTGATTTAAAAAATCACTCTATTATTGGTACATAATATTTAGAAACTACAACTATTTAATTATTACTTTACAATTGAATTAATTACTAGAAATAACTCGTATTACTACACATAAACTATTATCTAGAATCTGGAATTTATTTTCAACATGTAAGTGATCTTTGTATACAAAGTATACATAATACACCTCACTTTACAGTTTTTTTTCTCTCCTCGATTCCTAATGCAATTTTTCTTCTAGAAAAACTTTCAATTTCGAAAGAATATTCATTGAATTTCTACAAATTTTTCTTTATTAATTCCATATATAATATATAGATCATATATATATATAATATAATATATTAAAAAATTAGCATATTATAAGTATATGAATAAGTATAGGTACATTCTACCAACGTAGAATAGCTAAAATAATCCTAAAAATCTATGCAAAGTGTATCGAAGCCAGAATAACGTAAAATTTACGTAAAATTTTTCTGCCTACCAAATTTTTTTTTCTCCTTCGTTCCTTTCCTGATTTTTTTTCTTCTCTCTTCTATTTTGTACTCTCGTTTACATCGGTCATTATGACATAAACATCATAATATATACCGATAGTAAGAGTACTCATTAATTGTTTTTAATCCCACATATACATATTTTCTGAATTTATCTTAGTTTAATTTTTTCTTGAAAATACACTTCCATACACTATATACTATATATGCTAGACTAATCATTAGTCATAAGCCAATAATACTAGTAATCGTATAGCGATAGTAACTATAATACTTAATACATTGCATACAGTATATGGTAATACTTATCCCATTATAATATATATTCTAAATCTTCATTTTAAATAGAAAATAGCCATAAAACTTTAAAACCACATTTTTTTTTGGTTAAACCTATATACTATAAACCTAGAGCACATAATACATAATATATTTACTGCCTTGCCCTTATAAGCTATCATACATACACTTATAAGAACAACAGCAATCTAGCTTTCAGCCTGACCTCTTTTTTTTTCCTACTTTTTATTCTCTTGTAACTGAAAGATTTTTGTTGATTATTAACTAATCAAAACAAGTAATCCTTTCTCGTAGTTACATAGATACCTGATTTTATTAGTCTAAGAGCAACCATACATATTATTAATACATAATATAAACGGGCTCTGGAATAGACCTCTTTTATGATACGGCATTCTTAAGTATCTATATACTAGAATTGTCCGTTTAACTTTTAAAAATACTTATAATATATTTTAAATTACACAGTAAACATAATAACCACACACAATAGTAAAGCATTTTTTTTAGAACACATAAATTAGAACACTAACAAAACTATAATACATACACATATAATTACATAAAAACTTTCTCTATCATTTAACATATATATATATATACTTTTTCTCTCTTTTATTTTCCTTTGACTTTTATACAAATATAATTTCACTTTATATTTTTGTTTCCATTCTAGGACAGTTTTTATTTTTTTTATAATCAATACCATACATTATACCTATACATATACTCAAAACACCACACATACTAAATACTAAACGACTTTTTTTTGCATATTTCCTCTTTTTCTCTCACACATTGCTTATACAAAGTAAACATACACAGTAAAACACACACTGCATACACAGTCAAAACTTGTTTTTTTTATTAGATTTTCTTACCATATATAATAATAAATATTATATATACAATACAATAGTGGTTTATGAAAGATAATACGATTGTATGTATATTGTATACACCCTTTTGAACAATCGTATATCTACAAATCATACACTATTCCTAATTTAATTAGTGTCATACACTTTACACTTTTCTCACATTTTTTTTGGTAACTAATACAACACCCACCTTCAACTCACGAAATCCATATTTCAGAAATTAATTCATTTTTTTTAATACCGACAAGATAACATACACACACACACAATATTCCATACTATCATTTTTCTTTGTTTTTTTTACTTACCCTCTTTCTATATATATTATATAAATATTACAGTACAGTACATCACACATTTAATATCACATTTTAGTTAAAATAACCTTCAACACAACTAGACATTAAAATTTTAAAATAAAGTCACAGTAACTTAATTTTTTTTCTCTACCTATGAACACATTATGAAACTTTCTATTTTCCGTTTAAGAACACACAAAGTTAATTTTCTCATTTTTATTTTTACCTTAAATACACAGACTGTGGTATTTGTGTGGCCAAACCATTAGTACTACACCAATACTTATACAAACACTGTATTATATATACACATTTTTGAGTTAAATCCTTGCGCAACATACTTTTTGATATTTCAACTTTTGCGGATTTAACCATATTACATAAATACACGTATCGTACATTTATTCAACACAGCAATCATACAATTACTTTTTACACTACAATTCTTTTACACAACTAAACACGTAACACTCTAATCTATCAAAGCTCCAATCTATAGACCTTCAACCAATTTTTTTTTTATTATTTTACCTTTTGCTTTCCTTAAATTAAACAAAGGAATAAACCGGCCGCGCGACTACTACTCGATTTTTGCTCATATACGCAATTTACCCTCATAAATAAATTAATTTTAGCCAACTTATCTGTATGCATTAGATGTACATAGCGATGGAACGCTATATTTAATCTTCAGCAGCAGGTGGCAATACTTTCGTATTTATATTAATAATCAAAACAAAAGCTAAAAACGGAAAGAACCCAAAAGATAGAACAAAAGAAAAATATCTCAATTTTAGAATAAAACCAAGCCAATAAAACGTAAAGACAAAACTTCTAAGCATAAAGATAAAAACAAAACAGTAACTACTAAAATAATAATTAGCCATAATTTAAAAAAACCACAAATTAAATAGTCTAACTTTAGGTAACAACAGTAATTCATTTTCTCAAAATAATCAAAAAGTAATAAATAATAGCCAAACAAGGTATAAATAATTAAGTAATCATTACAACTACTCATCAATCCGCAAAATAATTAAGTAATCTAGTAATTTACAAAATATTTTAATCTCCATAACATAGCAAGCAGAAACAAAAAAAATACAAATTCGATACCACATACCACTGCATATTTAAGACAGAAAAACTCGAAAATTATAAAAAAATAATTAAATAAAATGTCTTCCAATCAATCATCATTCCAACACAATCCGAACTTAACTACATTAGCAAATTCAAATCCAATCAACACTCAAAACTTGGAGCAGAGGATAGCCCGAATCGAGTATCTACACTCTCTACATCAAGAAGCCTGTGAATACAATTTCGGTTTAATCCGCCCATCTCTTGGAGAACTCCAAAATAGGACAAACCTGCTCCATTACTCATTGATGGAAGTAGGGAATAGGACTGGAATCCTACCCATCGTCCAACCGCCAATGGAACCCCAAATTCCTCTCATTATAGAACAACAAGATAGGTCAACAACAACTAATAACACTTTGGAAAATCAACAGCAATCTGTAATTGAGCCAGTAGTTCCGAGAAATTCTCCCGCCGACTCACCGCCGCGCTCACCTACGTCTCCGAGTTACCTGCCTGCGTCTCCCATCTACTCACCATCGTCATCCATCCGGTCTCTCCCACCTGATAGCAGTGACGAAGAAGTAGAAGACCGAGACCAAGAGGTTCAGGTTATTAAAAGGCCAAAGCGTCAAGATTCAACCTTATCAAACACCAGCACCATACGATTTGTCCATCGAAAGCCAAACAACACTGAGGGACCTGGAGGTAAATCAACACCTAACCAACCGTCAACATCGGCTTCCTCCACTCAAGAACCTCAGCAAGGACCAAGTCAAATACCAACTAAGGATTTCAATTTCACCTGGTATTATCCAGACTTGGTCACCCAAATTAAGGCCCCGGGATTCAAGGGAATAATAAGGGGGCCCGCTCGGGGGATAATAAGAGGACCCACAAGAGGACCTCCTCAAGGACATGATGAGCAGAACAAATCTCAAATAGGACTTACAAGGTAACCATGGAAAAAACCAAGATAATAGATGTCACCCCCATTTTAAAAATCAACGCAGGGGAACAGAATGGCTATTTAGTTGAACGAATAGATAAACCTGGAAACTACAGCATGATTTTATCCTCTACCAAGTGGCCTGAAAGTAATTCACCACCCCAAAGCTGTTCAACACCGAATCCTCTGCCTCCTAATCAACTTGATCATCACTCATCATTATAAGCATCATAAACTATTTTAATAATTCAAATTGTATTACACCCGAAAAAGTAGTAAACTCTAAAATCAATCAAACAATTCCACTCTTATTAATTACGATCCACATCCCTATTTAATATACTAAAATATAGTCTTGGCCTAAATAATTATTAACTAATCTCGAAAGACACAGGAATTGTGTAAATCAATTCGCGCTACTGTGCTTTCGCATAACTATATGTACACAACTTCTCTTTAATTTTAATATTGAAAATACTTGATAGTAACTAAATCCTAGCAAACTATTCTTCTCTTCTCACTATGAGTACGAGTTGAATTCTTTCTTTAAATGATTTCAGTCTTCAAAAAGAAATTGTGGTATTTTCCAAAGAAATTCGCTCGAACTTCTTAAATACAGCAATGACTTTGACACTGACTTCTCACTATTTTTTTATGCATATTCTTGTACCGACCACCACATTTCATATTATATAATGTCAAAATAATATTACCTTAATCTTCTTTTCAAATATTTCGGAATAATTTTATTCTAAGTCCTCCTCTTCGTCAATCCACTTTAGGATTCACTACTCGTATTCGTCCGCGTGAATGCGATATTTAAAATCTACCCCCAACTGTCCGACTGTCCACAAAGTTTTTCAAATTCAAAACCCATTCGCCGCTCTTTAAAGTCACTAATCGGTGACTATGGTGAATTTTGAATTTATGACGGACCAGTCTAGGCGTTTTATTATCATTCTTGCTTAAGAATGGTACCTGACGGAGTAACTAGTCTGTAAAACTCATCTCTTTTCATTCGTCTAGGATATTTAAAATCCCGTTTTACCATTGCCTCCGACATTTGAAAATCCCGTCTATTAACATTTGAACTTTCTTTCGTCACTCGAAATCTTTGGAAAACAAAATTGTTTCCGACAATAGATTAAGAAACTTCAGTTGAAACAATGTGGTTCCTAGAATGACATTGCGGTCATACATACCCACCTCCTTTTAACTTCGGTTCCTCTTCTTTGGAATCTGCTGCGGTCCAAACCTTTGATTGTGAAACTCCTGTAGAAATAGGAGACATGATATTTTCTGTTAATTCGGTTACATTACCTTTTCTTACGGAACTCCAGATATTTCAATTAAAAGCTCATCAAAATTGTACGATGTTCCACCGTATACAAGTCCAGTTTTTATATTAGACACACACAGAATCTATTTCAAAATTTTGGAAAATGGAAATAAATAGAACCGGTGAACGTCAAGTCTAGTTGAATTTTCAACCTCAACGTTTTTAGCATTGACGTTCAATAATATTAATCAGTCTTACTTTGATTACTTGAAATTCGATGATTAATTCCTCATGGATTTTCCTATCTTTGGAGTCTTCTAGAGTTTTCAGACTAACACACTTTTACACTAGTCTAGTCAGTTCACTCCCAAAACACTCAATTTGAGTAAATTTTCCCGTCTTTTAAAATGCAACCAACTCCGTTTAAATCATGGTCAAATGTCAAATTGTATGTCTCGTGTCTCCAATTTATTAGAATATTGTATATTCCTAATTTGACAAACAAGTAAATCTGAATTTAGTGCTGATAAGTCTCAATGTTTTTAGATTATGAAATTTGACACTGTAGAGTTTTTCACATTTACGAAAAACCAATAGTCATCCCTAACTACTTGAGTCAAATTTTTTCTTATCTTCCTTTTACTCAATCGAGTTTCCTTTCCCGTTTATAATAAGACACCAAATCTTTCGCCAGTTTTAATCACTTCCAACTGATCACAATTTTCTGTGCAAATTTGACGGATAGTGTGAAAACTGTTTTCTGTACGACGAGAGACAGCAACATCACGGAAACCCAAATACTCCAAACTCTCCAGTTCCCCAATTCCGAGCTTAGAAATTCTTGGAATATTGAACCCTCGGTCTCACCCATATTGGGTAAGCGGTCTATTGTACATGTCCTCTTCACTCGAGACCTGGCAGAAAACGCCGAGACACTTGAGTATTTTACGCTTTTTTTCCCTACCGCCACAGAGTCAAAAGCTCCAACTCTTCCTTTTTTCCCGTCTTATAAAAATTTCTCCACAATAAGTGAACCGCTGACAAACTCTTACCTTGTTGGATCCTTCCATCAAAACTCGGCATGTTTGTCATGTGCTTGTTATACCCGAATGTTACTCAAATTCTCCTTGTCCAGAATTTGACCCATAGTACATAATTCTTCTTGTCTAGTTCCGTCTAGAAACATTTTCCCGTGTGATACAATGTACCTCCTTGAGGAATTCTCAATTTTTCCAAAGCTAGAAAAACCTAAGCCTCTTAGAAATCAAAGGTAGAGATACGTCTGTTCCTTTCTTCCTTTTCATCAGGGGCGAGTCGAAGTAATACATTCTTTTTTTGTACCAAACAAACACTAATAAAACTGGATAGTTTTTTTTTATTTCTTCCTTTTTCCCTTTCGCTGACAATCAGAACCGGTGACCAAATTGGTCTCGTACTAGGGAATTATTATACGGCCCATCATTTCATCATTTTTGTTTTTTTTTCCTTCTTATTATTGTTTTTTTTTTGTTTGTATGACTGGCATTATGACTCCCGCATTTTTAGGATTTTCAAAAAACAATCTTTAGGGTTTCTCATGTATATTGATCTCATTTTTGTCTTGTGTTATTAGTACATTATGTATGTTTTGTTTCATTTTGTTTATTATTTTATTTATAAGATGTCTTCGTGCCTGTTTGACATAGTGTATTTCATATTACGGCCCTCTAAATCCTTCAGGGTTATAAAAATAAACTCTAGAATTCCCGTTTTTTTTATATACACGTCAAATAAAAAAGGAAACTCAATCCGGATCGCACAAAAACATTTCTATATTTGAATTGGAAGCTGGAAAATAGTTCTGTTTGTAGACGGACCTCTGTTTTCACCTCCTTCCAAATATATAAAAATGTCACATCTCCTCTACTCTCCATAGAATTTCGATGTGTCAACTTTTCTACAAGACCAAGGAGTTCGAGAGAATTTTCCATTCGGTTGAATTCTCCATCTTATCCTTCCCCGTCTCTCGCCCTTACCGATTTATCCCGTTTACTCTGCATTTCTTCTTGAGATCTAGGACTTTTTATCTCTTTAGTTTTCTTTGTCCTCTAGTCCGGTACAGGTATCGGGGCGTTTGTGGTATATGAGGATGAATAAAAGGTGGATGATCGGATAATCTGATGTAGCATTTTCAAACTGCAATGTTCTCGCCGATTTTTTTTCTTTTATTTGAACTCCTCTTAAGAATTTTGGCTAGTTTTTGTGAATTTTTAAAGTTTTTTTTTATGATTTACGAGCCCTCCACAATTTCCCGTCTAGCTTAAGAGACCCAACAAAATTTTAGCCTTGTTTTGTAAACAACATTTTATAATGTCAACTTTTCGCTTTACAAAGACCAAGTTCAAATGGGTTTTCCATTCTTCGTTTTCACTTTCCTGTTTTAATTCTCCATTCGTTGTTTTTGCTGAGGCATCAAAAACGACCCTTAGCTTAAGTCATAACGAGTTAATTTCGTCAAAATCCTCGATTTCCAAAGGTCACTATCAAGTCAAGATAGTCACTTTACTTGAACCACGAAGAGAACATCGACGAGCTAAAATATATCTAGCTCACCTTCCTGCCGATCTTCTTCTTCTTCTTTTTTTGGTTCTAATTTCCCGTCTTTTCTAATTAAAATAAACTCCAACCAATCGAGTTCAGCTCAAGCTTCTTGTTTCCATGGGGATAGATTACTAATTTTTCGAATCATACGCTGACATATAGTTTGATGGTAGAATACATGATTCATTTTTTTTTCTCAGACAAGACAAATCATTGTGACTCACCTCTTCTCATCCACACCTCTTCTTTGAATCTCCAATGGTGCTGAACGTTAAACCCAGGAATTGGCATTTACGGAGTTTCCTAAGCGATGGTGAGAGTATAGAGTATGTTGTTCCTCCAAGAACCGTTTTGGACTTCTTCCCTTTTGATCGGCAGAATTTGGGTTTTGGGAAATTGGGAGGCAAATATTGATCCATTATTTTTGATTTCAGGAAAAATTGTTGTTGTGAGTTTTTGAGTTGAGAATTGAGACACAGTTCTTTTCCCTTCATTTT
>JABASP010003118.1:0-15689 GCA_019776565.1 Sminthurinus signatus | reverse complement strand
AAAAAAAACAACAAAGAACTTTTGACGGTATTTATTTTAATGTTAGTTAACTATAAACTATAACTTACAGTGATAATTAAGTGATAATGGTTTTGTTTGTTTTTTTGTGTGTATATACATAGATTGTATTATAAATCATAAATGAAAAACCTTTTTGTGTGTTTTTTTCTTAAAGTTTCTTAGAAAAGGGACATGTGTGTATAAGTGTATAAAATAAGTAATAATTTTACCTTTGTGCGTGTTTTTATATGATTTTATTTTCTATAGTACATGTGCTTTGTATACTTTCTCTTTTTTCTCTGAAAGTCATCATATTTCATATTTAAAGTGCCATTATTAAATATGTTTACATCGTATTACAACTAAAACACAGAGCTTTAGTATTTACTAAAGACTATAATATTTAAATAGGAATTTAAATGCAAAAGACAAAAAAAAACCAATATTATGACAGATAGTAGGAGAAATTCAGTGGGTTCATTCCACGTTCATGAGGCCATGGACACATCAAGTTCCGGCGGATCTTCTTCTGTTCCTATGATATCCCAAAGAATTGTAACAGCGGATTTTTATACAAGTCCACCTAATTATATGTTTGATCAAGTCCGAAATGAATTTACTGGATCAAAATTTAATTGGGTTCCAATTATTCGGATTTATGGAGCAACTTTAGCTGGTTAATACATAATATTATGAAGTTGATTTTTTGTTTAAAAGATTTTAACTTTTAAATGTTTTTGTTTATAATTTATAACTAATAATAATAACTATTGTATATCATATATCATAAATCATATAATGTAGTATGCAAACTTAAATAATAATTCATATTTTGTTTTTTTTTCTTTCACTTCTTTTCAGGACAAAAAGCCTTAGTTCATATTCATGGAGTTTTTCCATATATTTATATCAAAGCTGATAGTAATGATCCAAATAATTATGATGAACTATTTGCATTAGCTATATCTTTGGATGAATTAATTTGTCGTGCTTTACCAAAACAACAAATTCAACCACCCCGTCGAGAAGATAATAATAAAATTACTTGTCAACATGTTGTCAAAATAACTCCAGTAAAAGGACGGTAAGGATCTCTATAACTCGTGTTTTTGTAATAATTGAACATAAAACATAAAATGCACTATAGTTAAAAATAATGATAATGTGTGTAATAAACATTATAATTTGTTGTAATATCTATACAAGGTCTTTTTATGGATATCATGGAGAAGAAGAAGTTTTTTATAAAATCCATTTTTACTCGGCGTATGCAGCTACAAAGGCAGCCGACCTTCTAGTTGTGAGTATACATTTTTTTATCGTAAATTTCATTTTAAATATGATGTATATATGTTTATGATATCCTCATGATGGTATAATATATAATATATTACAATTATTTATTCAAAGTATATGGGAATATAATATGTTTAAACATTTTTAAACATGCTTACAAATAAAATAAATAAAATAGTGTATCATTTAAACAAGACTTTCTTTTGTATTTTAGAATGTTGGTGTATCGGGAAAGAAATATCAACCATTTGAAGCCCATATACCATTTATTCAACAATTTTTTATTGATTATAATCTATTTGGTATGAATGTGATCCATTATGAAAATGTTCAATTTCGACGTCGGGGAGAAAATGATACAACAAAACATGTTAATCTCCAAAGCCTTGTTGAAAAGTGTAGTAGTGTTCAAAATGAATTTCCAGAGTGTTCTAATATTAATACTGTGATGAACAATAAGACACGATCTAAATCCTATTGGAAGTATAGTGAAATACCGGAAGATTTATTTCAACCAAATACTGTCAAACGAATGAGTAGATGTGAATTAGAGTTTGATGTTTTAGCTGATGATATTTTAAATCGAAAAGAAAAACGTGAGTTATTATTATATTTCCTGATTTTCAATAATATGTACAAATAATATATACAAATTATGCAGTGCATTATACTACTACTTCAGCATGTTTACCACATGCATATCATGTATTGAATAAATATATAAACATGAATATAATATGTATATTGTTTTAACACTAACGCTTAAAACATGGTTTTTGGTTTTGTAGGGCCTAGGAATTCTAACCCGGGTATCATAGCCATATGGCAAGATGAAATAGAACGTCGAAGACTTAATAATGTTGAAAATTATGCAGAAATTCCTATTCCAAGTTCTCAGGATAGAATTTATTCTGGGGAAATATTTGAAGCGGAAGAGTTGTATCAAACAACATTGAAACAAAAATTAGCTGATATTACACTTGATGAAGTAAGAATTTTTTGTATTCAAAGATTTTATGTTTTATATAATTTTTTAATAATATAATGGTAAAATACTATAGTATGATATATTTGGATAATTTTGTATATATATACGTTTTAATTTTATTTTAGATGTCTTTTCAACCTTCTACTACAATATCTCAAAACATTCGACCATCTTCACAATCTGATAGTTTTCTACCTCAAAACTTGAGTGATATTGATTTAGAATTATCTATATTACAAGAAAATCAAAGTCAAAATGAAACTTTTCATGATGATGAATATGTAATCAATTTACTTCAAGAAATGGCTAAAGATGTAATAGAAAATGGTGATGATTTGGATGATAGTATTTTGGGTGGTTCTCAATCTCAAGACTACAATAAGACTGAAATTCATATAAAGACTGAATTTCCTGTTGCAGATAATGTTAAACATAATAATACTGATGATGATGATGAACAAGAAAAACTTGAAGAAGATGTAGAAATATGGTCAGAATCTTTTATATCCTCTACTTATGATGACTTTGAATCTGTAAATAGCCAAGATGATGGTACTGTTATGGATAGTAGTAGTAGTAGTAGGAGTAATAGTACCAAGAATAATAATAATCATAGTGGCAGTGATAATTCTCAATTGATTGTACCTGAAAATAATAATAAACAAAATCAAGAGGATGGTAAGAACAAAGAGCAAGAACAAGTTGACAAAGCTGATGAAAAATCCTCTCAGTTTAAAAATGATAAAGTACAAGAACTTCAAAGTTCCGCTCGTTGTAAAAGTAAAGATGTACTAATTGAAACTGGGAAAATGGAAAAACGACTACAAAATGATCAAATTTTAGAACAACATAATCATAAAATTATTTTTCAATTAGAAAATGAAAATGAAAAAACTAATGAGGATGAGGATAGTATTTTTGATATTAGTGATGCCTCTTGTTCTCCTATTGAACAACAAAATGATTCACAAGAATTACTAGAAAACTCTGAAATGGTCCTTGATGTTACAAGTTATGGAAAAGTAACAAAATCATCAAGTGGAAAAACACAATCTCAAGCACAAATACTTTTTCCTCATTTATTACAAAGATACCCAAAAGAAATTATTGAAATTTTTAGTAATTCTGATCCAAATAATTTAAAAAAGAACCCAGAAAATAATTCAGCAATACTAACCAATACAACTATTGGAAAGAAATCCATTATTGAAATTAATTCATCCTCATCCATGATGAAAAGTACTAATAATAATAATAATCAGAATAAAACAAATTCTAATTCTATTAATTTAAATTCTAAAAGTAAAACAGCATCTTCATCTTCTACACTTTCTTTATTACAAAATCAAAAGGAAAGTCAAAGGGATATAAATAAAAAAGTAAATTTAACTACTTCATCAAAGAAAAAAGAATCTTTAACTCGTTTAGAACGTATTAAACAAGCTGTTTTAAATCGATCAAGTCCAATAGCAATAAAATCAACAACAACAACAACAACACCACTGCTACTACAACAAGAACCACAAAAAAATTTCAATCATATTAGTATTCAAGCCCAACCTGAATATAATGATTTTAGTGGACAAATACAACCTAATATGAAGGATGCCGCTATACAATTAGATTGTCCACAAAAGAAAGATTGTGAAATTCAAACTGATCCTGAAATAGTAGTAGTAGTAGATAAAATTATCAAAAATACCGTTCCAAAAGTAACTTTTTGGTGCACAAGTTCAACTCAAACTGAGAATCATTTAAATACTACTACTACAAATAATGGTAATAATAGTAGTTCCTACTTTGTACCTAAAGTAAAATCTTGTACTTGTAAATGTTCTTGTGGAGCTGCCGCATCATCCTCCTCTTCTCCTTCTTCATTAATGAGTTCTTCTCCAAGTACACATCCTCCATTCCCTTCTTTTCCATTAATAACAAATCAACATAGAAAATTTCGACCAGGTATAAACTCATTTGATCTGTCTAATAATTCTCCAACTAACACGAATACATCAACAAATAATTTGAGAGGAAAAGAAAAACCTATACAACTTACACCAACAAGATCCAGTAGTAGTAGTTCATTTAACCTGAACTCAAGTAACTTTCAAGGAATGACTGTTGAACCAAGTCAACTTCAACAAAAACTTGTTAGGACTCCTGAATACTCTCATTTGAATTCACGGAAACAGAATATAAAAGACAGTCGACTGTTGGAACTATTAAGTCCACAATCTAATCAAGTAGAACAACAACAAAATGTAGAAATGGCTGACATGAATGATAATGCTGGTTCTTTAGTGGGTCATATGTTACGAGAAAAATTTAAAAATTCTACATCAACTCGCGATAAAGAATTGGAATTAGCTCTAGGAACAACTGGTAATTTGGAATTTATGCAAGGTAGGTATTTTAAAGCAAAAAAAAACTTTTGTACAAAACTACGAAACTGCAGTAGTATTATAAATTGTAATAGAATTATAATTTTTGCCATCAAACGTGTATCACTATCTTTTATAATTATAATATTTAAATATTGCTAAACACGTTTTTGTTTAATGAGATATCTATATATATAATGTATACTGTATACCACATAAAATGTTCAAATGCATTGCTATGTTTTAAATTTCATTATAGTTCATTATGACAAGACACCAGATTTATCAATTGAAAGTATTTATGAATATCAATCACCGGAAACAGATGATTCTATTTTGAAAAGAATTGCTGCAGCTCATGAGGGTATGTTATTACGAATATCCATTATACATATAATATATACATTTATATGGAATATTTTGTTACACAATGTAACAATACCATAATAATTTTGTATTGTGTTATTAACTGTGAAATAAATTATACTGATTGAATAGGTAATAAAATATTATATTATGCAGTCACAAAAGTAGTATATTATACAAGTATATTATAATATTTTCTCTCTATGATATCTATAGGTCTTACTCTTTTTGAATGGCAAAAGAAAAGAGCAGAAGATAGAACAAAAGCAAGAAATGAAAAAAGAAAACAATTAGAAGCTGAAATTGAAGTAGACTCAAATGATTGTCCAATTTTTTCTCTACAATTTGAACCAATGAAACAAACTCCAGAGGAAATGGAATCACACGCTTCTAAAACAATTTCTTCATCTTTAATGCCATCATTAGAAGATATTAGAACCAATATTAGTAATAATGATAATAAAATATACTACCATGTAAATATAAGTGATGATGATGACGATGATGAGGATGTTGATAATAATAATGGAAGGGAAAATCAAAAGAATATACCAAAAAATGTTTGTCATTTTAATGGTGGAAACTTATCTGATGATGAGAATAGTGATGATAATAATGATGGATATAGTTCAAGTCAAAGTCAAAATATCAATGGAAATAGTTCAACTCCACCGTTGAACAAAACTGTTGGTAACACTTCAACACCTCCAACACCAATAAATTATGTTTTAGAGTCAAAAAATTTGGCTAGAGGATATAAAACTCCTCAAGTTATTAGTCAATCAAGTTCCGAACATACTCCAAAATCTATTCTTAAAAAAAGAAAACGACTATCTAATCCACTTTTAAATAAAAGAAAAATTACATGGGGAATGGATTCATCTGATACATCCGTGGATAGTAAAAAGTCAAAAATAGATGATGATGCTATAACAGTTATATCATTAACCAGTACAAGTACAAATACTAGTACACTCAAAGCTTTAAGTCCTAATACTAAGAATATACCATCAATTTCAAAAGGAAATCAATCAAATAATAATACTAGTAGTAATAGTAATAATAGTTGGAGTTTTTACAATCCAGAAGCAAGTGAATTGGATGGTCCATCACCTTTACATCCATATAATGCAAATCTTAACCTAAGTAATCTTCAACAGGCTAAAGCATTACATCATCACCAGTACATTACTACTATTTCACTTGAAGTATTTTGTGCTCGAAGGAAATCCCTCCGTCCAGATCCACAATATGATGAAATCATTGGAATTTTCTATAATATTCATGTAGATGAACCTCAACAACAAAACATACACAATCAAATTGAACTACATGTACTAGCAGTTGATGTTAGTCTTTGTGGGGTTAATATTGAAAAACCATCACCATATTCCTTTTCTCAGTATTATTCAAATATCACCTTTAAATATTTTCCAGATGAAATTTCTATGATAAATTATTTTATTGAAATTATTCAAAATGAAGATCCAGACATTATGGTTGGTTATGATGTAAGTAGAATATTATTTTATTTAAAACATTATGGTCAATTGATTAATTAATATTATCAAATTGATATTTAGGATTATTTGTTGCTTCACAAAGCTTCACACATACATATAATATTAATCAATTTACGAATTTATAATCAATAAATTATGAGTTAAAATTGTGTTTTTTTTTGTTTGTTTTTTTAAAGATTCGATATGAATCATGGGGTTATTTATTAGAAAGAGGAGGAAAACTTGGAATGCCAATGGTAGATTTACTTTCACGTATACTTCCTATGCCAAAATCTAATAAAAATGCAGAGTCATCCAATGCTATAATTGAATGGAATGAAATGATTCGAGGACGAATAGTATTGAATTTGTGGCGATTACTACGACATGAAGTAAAAAGTTTTTTTTTGTTTGTTTATTTTTACTCAACTCCTATTACATGTTTTTTTTTGCTGTTGTGTTTTTTCTTATCATACTTTTGTGTTTTAATTTTAAATCTAAATCCTATTTTAAACTAATCATGTTTTTCTTTTATTTGTAGATGACAGTTCAATCATATACATTTGAAAGTGCGATGTTTCATATAATGCATGAAAAAGTTTCTCGAGTTACTCAGGGTGCTTTACATTACTTTTGGCGTAGAAAAATGCAAAGGTACTTAATAATCAAAATTTTATATAAATCATGATGAATTATTGTAGTTTATATATATATGAAATTACAATTTTGTTTAACCCATTACATTTTTGTCTGTATATCACTAATATATTATATTACTTGTCGCTTGTCATTTTTCAGGCATAAAACAATTGACTACTATTGTAAAAGAGTTAGTGGAGTAATGGAGATTATTGATAAACTTGACCTGATTAATAGAACCTCCGAATTAGCTCGTTTATTTGGTATACAGTTTTTTGAAGTGTTCTCTCGGGGATCACAGGTAACAAACAAAATATTGATAATTGTAGAATTCAATAGATATAATATTGGATAAAATAACTAAATACCATATTTTGTGCATTGAATCTTATAATTTATAATGTGTTTTTATGAGTTTGCATACCCTAAAATTATTGAATTATTGATGTATATTTTCTATCACGTGTTTTATTTTTTTTTTCATTTAGTTTCGAGTTGAATCCATGATGCTTCGATTGACTAAATCCGATAACTTGATTGCTGTTTCTCCAACACCATTACAACGAGCCAAAATGAGAGCTCCTACAGAGCTTCCTTTAATTATGGAACCCTATTCCAAGTACATTAATAATAATGATTAATTACTATTACCTATTATTTAAACATTAAGTGTATTTAAAACAGAATATGGATAAAAAAGAATGAATAACAGAAACCTCTTTTTTGTACATTTTTCTAATATAGGTATTATAAAGACCCAGTAGCTGTTTTGGATTTTCAGTCTTTATATCCATCTATTATAATTGCTTACAATTATGACTTTTCAACGTGTTTGGGTAGAGTAGAACATTTGGGAAAGGATGGAAGATTTGACTTTGGATGCCTTAATCTTGAAGTTTCCCCTCATGAATTGAAAAGGCTTATGGAGAATGATGAAGTACACATTTCACCTACGGGTGTTGCATTTCTCAAGCCAACAGTACGAAGAGGAATATTACCTGAAATGTTACAGCAAATATTGGATACTCGTCTAATGGTGAAGAGATCTATGAAAGCAAACGGGAATGAAAATATTACATTACAAAAAGTATTAGATTCACGTCAACTTGGTCTGAAATTGATTGCTAATGTAACTTATGGTTATACTTCAGCCAACTTTTCTGGGAGAATGCCATGTGTTGAAATAGCGGACTCTGGTAATTGGTTAATTTCATTTTATTTTTGATATGAGTGCATAATATATATACATCATATATACATGATGTATACGATAATAAACTTGACAGTTAACAAAAGTCTCATGATCTGTTATTTTATATATTTTTTCATTTTTTAGTTGTTTCAAAAGGACGAGAAACTCTTGAACGTGCCATAAAATTAGTTGAAGTGAATGAGAGTCGTTGGGGTGCTAAAGTTATCTATGGAGATACAGATTCTATGTTTTTACTGTTCCCTGGTTGTTCTCGTAAAGTGGCTTTTGATCTTGCTCAAGATATTGCAGATGAAGTAACAAGATTGAATCCAAAACCTGTTAAATTAAAATTAGAAAAAGTTTACCAACCTTGTATACTTCAAACAAAGAAAAGATATGTTGGTTTTTCATATGAAAGTCCATCACAAAAAGTTCCTAAATATGATGCAAAAGGAATTGAGACCGTAAGAAGAGATGGTTGTCCAGCAATTGCAAAGGTATATAACATGGAAAATGGAACATAAGGTTTTTTTTTTTACCATATAATATGTATAATGTATATACTTAATTTATACAGTTTTTGTTTACAAGAATTCTTTAACATATAACTAAAAAATACACTTGTTTTTGTGTGTATGCGTTTATCTTTAGATTTTAGAAAAATCTCTTCGAATACTTTTCAAGTATGATGATATTCCTAGATTAAAACAGTATATTCAAGTACAATTCCAGAAAATATTTCTTGGGCGAATCAGTATTAGTGACTATACTTTTGCTAGAGAATTTCGAGGAAGAGGAGGATATAGAGCTATGGTACCATCTTTGAGTATTGCCCAGTAAGTATTTTGTATGTTTGTGAAAATAACTACAGCAATTATTATTAATAATATAGACATCACCTTCTTCCTTTTGACATACATAAAAATACATTAGATACATTAATTTTCTGTCAAAATTGGCTCATTTGTATACAAGATTATGACTTTTGTTATTTTAGACGTTTATCAGCAAAAGATCCAAGAGCTGAGCCACTACCACAAGAACGAGTACCTTATTTAATAATTTATGGTGGTCCTGCACAAACTCTATTACAACAAGTTCGAACTCCATTTGAATTTGCAAAGAATCCTAACTTACGTATAAATGCTCTGTACTATATTGAAAGAGCAATTATTCCTGCATTGGAACGTTGCTTCAAGCTAGCAAATATAAATATAAAAGAATGGTATGCATTATGCATATAATATTATAAAATTCTATATTCTCATGAACATTATTATTATTGTTTCACACTTTTGTACTATTTGTAAATGTTTGACAATCAGCACTTTTATTTATTTTTCTCCCTTATCTTGTAGGTATTCAGAAATTCCAAGAAAATATCTAAGAATACTCCCATATGAGTCCAATAATCAAGTCAAGAGAAAAGATACATTGGACTGGTACGTGATAAGTAAAAATTGTTTGGTCTGTGATGGGAAAACAGATAGTATTCTTTGTACTTATTGCCTAAATGATTACAGCTGTATGATTAAATTGGAGAAGATGGCTACAAATATAACAGAAAAAATAAATGCAACATTACAGGTACAGTTTATAACGACTATATTATTACATACTTTCATATAATATTCTGCTTTAGTATCAAATGAATTTGTTTTGTAATAAGATAATAAAAAAAGCAACCAATATATTCAAAAATTAATTGATTAACAATATATTATTGTATGTTTTGTTGCAATAGACTTGTGAAGCTTGTATGTCTGGAATTTGTGTCAGCTTAGATTGTCATACTTGGCAGAAGACGGTTCGATTAAAGCGTGAAGTACAATCAACAATGGTTAGTCTTCAAAATGCCCTTAAAATTTATCGTTCACGAACGCCCTGAAAAAAGATTAGACTTTTTTCTACAGTCATCTACATTGAGAGCATTTTATTACAAACTTGGTATTAATTTGAGAGAGAAAGTTCCTCTCTTATGTTTAAAAAAGATTCTCAAAACTCAAAATAGTAGGTATGTATAATCTATTTCTATATTCTATATTTTAGAAATACACTTTAGTACATGTATTGTGTTATGTACAAGTAAATAATTTGAAATTTTCAATAGTTTCATTTACATCACATTATTATAATTTATAATTTATGTACTTTTTGTCCCTACTACAAAAAAAGAAGCAAATTATGTATACACAATAACGCCAATACTCTTTTCTAAAAGTATTTCCTCTACATGTACACAATTATTATTATTATTATTAGTATGAAAACCACAGTTATTCTTGTGATATTTTGATTCTAGAGGGTCAGTACTGATATTAATTGACTCCCTTTGTTTTGTATCGTAATATAAAATATAATTTAAGTTTTTTAGCTTTATATATGAGGGCATCTTTCTGTACGCTAGGTTTTATTGTAATATATGTGTAATATAGGATAAAATACCAAAATGGCACTGCCTCTCTTTCAAACACGATGTACTTTTTATCAATCAGTGCATGTATTTTACAAAGTACCTATAATCAGTCCCTTTTTTATTGTTAATTATTTTGTAGATTTTTTCTTTGATGATTTAATGTATGTGATGTATTAAACCAATTTTTTTTTATAGAAAACCATCCTGAAAAATAAATGTAGAATATATATACCAAGAGCATGTGATGTACTAGATTTGATTTATTTTTATTTCAATCATCAATCAAGTATTTATTCATTTTTTGATATAATATAAGATTTTATTTAACAATAACAAAATTCACAACCCATGCTAGAGTTATAGAGGAAATAAATAGTATATATAAAGAAAAAAAATTCGTTAAATACAATCTCATATTACAATAAAACTTTAAAATATCTAACATTTATAAGATATTTTTTAAAGCATTCATATAAACATTATCCATAATATATATTATTTTAGTATAACTTAAAGATCATCAACTTATACACTAATCTACATAAATAAAATAATCAAACATATGCGTAATAAAAACTATCTACTATTTTTTTAAAAGAACAAACGACAAGTACAACAAGTTAAAAACTTTTCTGTGGTAAAATGGGTACATTAAATATTTAGGCGAACATAATTGTTATCGATCAAAAATCTTATTTTAAAAATGCGAGTTTTTATAATTAAAAAAAGTGTCTTGTTTTTTTAAGACACATTAAACATATCGTTGAGTAGAAGGTACACCATTAAATTCAATATCAAAGATGTTCACGTTCGTAGAACTAGCTGTAAGAATATGGGCCCGATAATCTTCTTGGTAGTAGAAAACCGATGGTTCTAGTAAATATGCATCGGAAGATGTAAAACTAAATTCTTTAACCCAACCCGAAACTCCCTGCAAAGAAAACAAATGATAAAAACAATTAGTTTTGTTGTAAATATTTTCAAATGGTATACTTTCTAACACTGATAAATTGTGTTTTTAACAGAACAAAAAGAATGAAAGAAAATATATTATGGCAATTAATTTTTCTTACTAGAATAGCTGTTGGATTTACAAAAAAAAAACTAAAAAATACCTTAAAAGCGTAAACATTGACATTGTGTTGAGAATTTCCAGTTAAAATGTAGAGGAAAATATCATCAGATGGTCCAATTCTTTGAAATTTTACCATAATTGGATTATCTTCGTGTATTGTTTGATACTTAATAAACCGTTTTTTGTAAAGGGAATACCTGTGTATAAATTTTGACAACAAGGGAAAATCAAAAACTTTTAGTATAATTATTATTCAGTACAAAAATACTATTATAATTACTATATAATATCCATTTTAGCTTAAACTATAATATAACATAGGTATTAGGTATATAATCATTAAAATAATTAATATATAAACAAAAGAAATACTTGTAAACGTAGACAAGTCCAGAATGCATGGTACTTGACAGTTTTCCAGAGACAGCAGCAAGGAAAGGATTGTTATTGGGTGCGAGAACAGAATCCATACTGATTACATTAACAATTGGGAAGGAATCTTCTTTCACAAATAGGCCATCTCCATGTTCATGTACCCAAACGTTGGCAACACCATGAGACAATTTAGTTTTATTTACATCGTCTCCACTAGACATGATGACTAATGTTTTGCTTTCAATGACGATTGAAGTCAGCTATCATAAAAAAGAAAGGTATACATATTAGTGAGTTATATGTGAGTTAGTTGATAATTGTATTAATGTGGTAAAAATTAATTAGATAGTTATAGTAATCGATATTATTTTTGAACCGAAAAGAAGTTGATTAACATAATATAATTTCAATTATTATTAATTATTAGAGAGAGAGAACAATATGAATTTTTTGAAACTTTTTTTCTTCTTACTTCTGGCTCAGCTCCTAGAGGAATGTCTTGGAAAAAATGAACAGCATCATCATCCTGTCCTTGGAAATCTAATGAATTGAAGCAATATACGGATGCATGGAAATGGTCTTGGTCTAATATCGAATATAAAACACAATCCCGTCTTGATCCAGATAGAGTAATGATGTAAAAGGATAGAACTTTCCCAAATCGATCCCCATGGACAACTTGAAATACATTTAGGTCAAGTGTATCGGTTGGATCTTCTCGAAGAATTAAGACGACTCCCTGACTTAATTTATCTACAATACATATATATATATGTCAAAAGATTTTCAATATTATTGATTTCAAGATTCACATTAAGAAAATCATCGTATAAGAAATAATATAAGAATACCTACCAGTACTATCATTTAGTTCAAATTTAACAGGTGAGGGATGTTCTGGGAATGTAGATGTTACTTTAATATTATTGACACTTGAAACAGAAGCAAAGATATAATATTGACCTTTCCTTTCAACCTCTGCTTGATCCACAATCATTCCTCTGATTCGTCCTCGGGCTATACAAAAATGCAGATTTACAAGTACATAATAATATTTATATTTATCCGTAAATTATAAATTCGACTATAAAAATATAAGACAACATTAGCTCCTTTTCTTTTCTACATTCAATATAATATAATATATAATTACAGCTGATCAAAATTGTATTATATAAGTGTAATATCATATATATTATAAATATATCATGCTTTCTCCAATAATTTTATAAATATTTTATTACCGTTTCGATACATTTCATAAGAGTTTGTTTTCATATTATAAGTAAACCAGTATGCTACTTCATCATGCACGTGATTTCTAACGACGAGAGAAATCATGGGTTGGTTTTTCAGACCATGTAATACTTTAAGCCATACTACATTGCTCAAATTAAGTTTACTACTGTCTTCAAAGCATCTGATTAGTACAGCCCGATCTACATCCAAATAAAATATATAATAATCATTCCTTCAATTCTCCAACTTTTACACAAAAAGTATATATACATAGAAATATATATGACAAGGGACAAACATCTTATAAAATTTATATTTAAAAAAGTTTAGAGGGTTTAGTAAAAAAAAAAAACAAAAACAAAAATACCTTCTGCAATTTGAATTAATCCAGTAGCCAAATTGCTCATTTCCGCATACTTCTCTTCTAAAGCTTCGTTAAAGTTTTGACCCACATAAGTCTCAACAGAATAATTTTGGAGAAATTCAACGACATTGATTCCATGTTGCTCATATACTCCTTCAGTTTGTAACCAATTTGTATGTACATTTCCTTGAATAGTTTTGCTACCATAAATATATAGAGGTTGATCATCTGTATCGTTCACTATTGCCTATGAATATAGAATATATTATACATATATAGATGATTTGAAAAACTAAACATTACAAAATTATCCTCATATATACTACATTCAGTGTAGTACTTGGAATCTTAGAAACTTTTTTTAAAAGTACATATATTATGTGTATATGATATGTGTCATCCATGTATACTATGTATGTATATAGTACTTTTTAAACTTACCATATTGTTAAAATAATTATCCATATCCTCTCCATTAACGGTTCCTTCAGTATACAGTCTTGAGAAAGTAGTAATACGGTTATTATTATTATCATCCTCCTCCATGATTAAATCTCCTTTACCACTTTGACGTCCTTGAAGAGTCATGACAGTATCATAACTAACAAATTTCCCATCAACTAAACCATTGACTCTATAAAAAAAAAACAAAAAAAAAAAAACACAACGTACATATTATTTAGACAGAAAAGATCAGAAAAAAACAACATATGGAAAATGCATTTTTTTAAAAAAAACCCCAGATAATTCTAAATAAGTAATAATGAAAGCTAAACTATATAAGGAAAATAATGTACGTACTGTAAATCAATGAAATCGGCAACTTCAAATATTCTTTCACCATCGAGGACAAAATTTCCTTTTGTTGATAATGCCAAATCCCTCCACAAATCCACACTTACTCCATTAATTCTTGCTCCTTGTTCTAACTTAAGATTTCCTACTGATAAAGTTTGAAAATGTTTTAATCCTGTTAATAAATTTCCTCCTCTTCCATCAACGGTAGCAACATCTTTACAAAAGTCGATTCCATTTGTATTTCCTCTAATAATTGTTAGAGTTGGAGCAGTAAGAGACTTGAAGGTAAATTGACTTGCTATATTTTGAGAAAATCCAGGTTCATCAAGTAAAGTAGATTGTAAGAATTTAGGAATATCAAGTCCATTCAAAGATCCATTGTAAAGATCCGTAGAGTTAGTATCAAGTCCTCTTTCAAATATAACTTGGGAATCAAATTGAAAGTTTCCTATCCATTTTTGATCCTTTGTTAAACTCAAATAGTCTCGTTCCAAAGCCATAATATCAATTCCATCAATACGCCCAGTGACAACCCCTCCAGAATTTAAATGTACGGAATCAAACTGTATAGGCCCTTCAATGATGGTATCTTCATTATTCAACCAAATGGAATCCAAGAGATTTTTCCAATTCAATTCATTTAATGTTGATTCCCTTTCCCTTGATACTGTTATTATTGGTTCCTTTTCAGTATAACAATCCCCATGAATGATTAAATCTTCATTTGATTTGGATTTCATGGAAGAAAAACGGAAAGCATTCCAAAAATCATTATTAGTTAAATGATGAGCATTCAAATTTCCTTCAACTTTCCAATTTCCTTTAAAAGTCTTTGCTCCTGTAATAGTTTGTTCTGAAATTTGTGTTTTTCGGAGTAGATCTCTGGATACATCATAACTATTAAATGAGGATGAACAAATACTTCCTTCTATTATAATATCTGATTGGAATTTAGCAGAATTAAGAGAAATTGGCTCATCGCTTTGATCTTTTCGGATATTCTCCTGATCCATTTGTACAATGTCATCATTAGATATTTTATCATCTTGAACATAAGCATG